>OZ017738.1:137285149-137522649 GCA_963969285.1 Odontomyia ornata | reverse complement strand
TTACCGTTACTTGAATTTCTTATCCTTTAAACGAGACCTAACTGGAAGAAAGACGTATCATTTGCCAAAATTAGGACTCTTCTATCTATCTCCGTTTAAAAGTTATGCGTGAACATACAAACAAAAAGCAAAAAACAAATCGGCTATGCATTTTCATCTTCATATGTAAAGTTATGATCAGTTATAGAAGGAAAAGTATCTCTTTTTAGGTTGTGATTCTCGCCGGTCTTTAGTATGGAAATTACCAATTTAAGATTTCTGGGCATACGTTATAATGTATAATATTAACTGGAAAGTAACGAATCAACTCTATAATTTGAAATCACTCAGTCCTTATTATTTCCTCGGGGAGTTTTATAAATCCTATGTTTAACGTTTACATCTAAGGATGTAAGAAGAATCCTTTACTAAGCTCATCAGTAAGCAAAGGATGACTTTGGAAGGGAAAAGCATCCTGAAATGTTCCCTCTAACTATTGTTGAATTGTATTTATGCCACATTTAGAAGTAATTTATTGGTTATTTCCGGTAGAAACGATTGAATAAAATGTACCGTTTGTGCAGAAAATTAAGGATATTGATAATTTTTATCATTCGCTACCAAAGGACTCGGTATCTCCATCAAATCCTTGAACAGCACCAACTAATTGGCACTTTTCGTGCGAAAAATTATTTAAACTCAATTTCTCGACACTAATGTATCATATTGAACTGATCGTATTCAGAGAGTCCTTGGAAGGATTAAAATTCTGTTCCGATACATTTTAGACAAATATGTTATCCTTCATTTGAATTCTCTACAATCAAAATCCTTACTCGCGTCGATCAGTTATGCTGAAAAATCGGGGTGAAAGTCGGAAATTTTTTAGTTTTAGGGATAAAAGTCCTTTACCGTTACTTGAATCTCTTATCCTTTAAACGGGACCTAGCTGGAAGAAAGCCGTATCATTTGCCAAAAACAGGACTCTTCTATCTATCTCCGTTTAAAAGTTATGCGTGAACATACAAAAAAAAAGCAAAAAAAAAAATATACGCGATGAATTGATAACGTTCTTTCTTTTGGAAGTCGGTTAAAAACCCAACCAGCATTATTCAAAAATTACTTATATTACTAACACAACAGTGAACTTATATCCTATACCTAATATGTTACACCCTAATTCTAAATAAGTTCAATCAAAAAAACGTTACCTTATATTGAAACCTATACCTAATTTATAATACAAATAAACAACAACACTGGATGTAGCAATAATGAGATGAAACTAAAAACTAAGTAACGAGAAAAAAAACACAAAAGCAGAAAATAAATAAACACGAATAATTTAGACATTGTCATTCAGCCACCAATACCTAGATTGCTCCATCTCAGCTCGACCAGCCTCAACGAATCTAGCAAATGAGTATCTCCATTGGAATTGTTGGTCTCGTGAACTCAGATTCGGAGGATATTTTATCTTCTAATCAGTGGCCCGTCTAAATATGTGATATATGATTGGGACGCCGTCAGAATCAAAAACATATCAATTCATGTCCAAATACACGAATGCTTCTGGAGGAACGAAGCCAGTAGAGAGGCAAGTCACAATAAACCCGTCTGTAGGGTGGAACGGCTGTGAAATCCAAGGGTTTTCACTCACAGTTACAGATCTTGCGATATAATTCCGAAGAAGTTACAATATGAAGATATCGACTCTTGTCACTTGAGCGGTTTGATAAAATTTTCTATTCGATACATAGTGCTTCCAATCCGTCTCAGGCTTTCTGTACAAACCAGTACATGCACGAAGACATTTCTTTTCGAAAACTCTTAATCTTTCCATTGTACTAGCACTCTGGTTGTACCAGATCTGGCATCTGTATGTCAAAACTGGTCTAACCAGGGTCTTGTAACAAATAACTTTGACTTTTTGATCAATGTATCTGGAATGAAAGAGTCGCCGAAGGGCCATGACTGATTTTAAAGCCTTGCTGAGCATGATTTTCACATGTTCAGTATAGTACAGTTACTGATCGAAATGAACACCGAGGTATCTAACACAGGATAAATGTGGAACCCGTTCTGAACTACCCTCACCAGCCATAATGTGGAAACCCTTCCAATTACGTTTCAGGTCTTGACTGGCCCCCTGCAGCGTTGCCAAAACAAAATTGTTTCGCACTTCTGCGCATTTATTTTCATTCGCCAATTGTCGATGTAGAGCTGCACATCATTAAACATTTTTTGAAGATTGCTCTGAACTATCAGCAGATCATCAGCAAACGCTACCATTGATCGCGTTGGCGAGACATTAAAGTCAAAGCTGTTCAATAGCTTGAGAATGAATATTGAGAAAAGCAGGGGCGCAGTAACTGTTCCCTGCTGTAGACCATTCAAGACCTTGAACTCGCGCATTGTTGTCAGATTTGCATCAGTTACAAGAAATGATTTCCCGTATAACACATTGCACATCATGGCGACAAGGTGTCTGGGGAACCTGTCCTGATGAAGTTACAACAATAAAATACTGTTACTACATGGGCCTTCCATCAAACCAGACACTACACTTTTGTTTGTATTTTCTCCAAATATATAATAAAACAAAAAGACATTTAAGATTCTGCTTAGATTCTATTTATTGCAATATTACTAAAATCATTGGATTTTAGCAATATTGCAATAAATATTGGCCAGTTAAATGGAAAGTCACTGGTTTTTCTTTTAAAGCAAAAATATTTTTGTTGTTTTTGTAGCCAAAGTTTTTCTTGAATTAACTCATTCTATACTCGTATATCTGCATATCGTATGTTAAGTACAAAACCGTTCTGACACTAGCATAGTTTTTTTATTTATTTGCAAAGCCAAACAAGGCAATCCTAAAACCGTACTTATATCTAACAATAATAACTTATTTTAATGCGTCAGTTATCTTTTTTTGGAAGCTTAGTTTTAAGATAGAAGGAGAGTAATGTTTACTCATAGAATTGAAAATTTTTAAACACCTATTTAACGGCTCGTTTTCTGCGAGGCTGGTTTTATGTTGCACTTCATTAAAGAAACACGATACTCTAGTGCTTGATAGTGATGCGACATTTATTATCTTTTTGATTACATCAAAAACAAAGCAGGAACTTAAAATAGTTCTTCCAGACGGGAGCGAGGAAAGATTCAAAATATTAAGTCTTTGCTGGTAAGACGGCAAGTTAGCGAAGTCTCTTGGGTCATAAACTTTCGGCAAGGCAAAAAAAGTAAACTGTTTCTGGATAGATTCTATGCGGATGCTGTGAGCCTCAAAGCGTGGATTCTAAATAATGCCACCATATTCAAGAAGAGGGCATACAAATAAGGTGTATAGAGTCTTGGTGACCCATAATTTTTTTGAATTCTTTGGCACGATATTTTATGAAACCAAGCTGCTTGCATGGCTGAGCAAGCATTGTATCGTATTGAGATTTGAAATTCAACTCTCTGCCCAAAAGATCTGGTGAACTTTTTTAAGTGGAGAATTGTCTATGTTCTAAGTGTACTTGAGTGCTGAACTCTTTCTCAAGTAGCATATAACAAAACACTTCCCAACATTTAGATGAAGTCTGTTATCATAACACCATTTCATTAATGAATTTATTTTGGTTTGCAGAAAAGTGGCCTTGGAATTGAAATTGTTGGTGTGGTTTAGCTTAAGGTCGTTAGCATACAGAAGGTGAGGTATGTCACTTAAAACTTTGAACAAGCCGAAGATAAAGATGTTGACTAATAGAAGACCCAGGTGGCTACCTTGTGGCTCTCTAGAAAAGGCAATAATTTTTCTTGAGAAAGTGCCCTGAAATTTTAAAAACTGTGTTCGTTTATTTACGTATGATGCAATCCAACTCAGTACGGATCCAGAGCTCCCAAACTTTAGAAGTTTAGATATCAAAATTCTATGACGGACTCAATCAAAAGCTTTCGCAAAGTCCGTATAAACAATGTCAACCTGATATCCTTTTCACACCTCGCAGAGGATAGTTGAGGTAAGAAGCATTAGATTGGTAATAGTTGATCGACCCTTGCGAAGACCATGTTGCTGCTCATTTAATCGTGGCTCATCCAACGTGGTTAGCTTGTGACAAATAATTTGTTCGAGCAACTTCGAAATAGCTGAATGTATGGCAATATCTGTATAGTTTATGATAGATCTCTTATCGCCACTTTTGAAAATTGGAGTGAAATGAGAAGACTTCCAGAAAGATAGAAAATCTCCTCTTGGTAAAGGCGCATTGAATAAAATAAACAGAGGGAAAGTGATCTGGTGTATACAGTAAACAAGAAATCATGTAGAAAGAGAATCAGGTCCAGGTTCCTTGTTAATATCTAGTTCTTTAATAGCGTTTACGATACCTTCGCTTGACAAACACATTAAATCAATTAAAAGTTTTTGTCGATGAATAATAATTTGGTATGCTGGAAGAAAACCTCTTGAAAGTGCTTTGCAAAAAGGCCACATATAATTTCACAGGAAGTTGAAGAACTATCACCGCAATACATTGATGTTAGAAATCCGGTGGCCTTTTGCTTGCTTTTTACGAAATTGAAAAAATTCTTTGCGATTATGAATAATATTTTCCTCAGTTAAAATGATGTAATAATCATACGCTTCATGAGATTTTATAGAGAACTCAGTAACAAACTCATCATATTTACTCTTGAGGTTTATATCGAAGCTTTAATCTCGTATTAATTTATAGAGCTTATTCCCATAATTGCGAAGATTTTCAAGATCACGGTCAAGCCAGGGCTCCAAAACTTTGAATTTTTCTTTTGCTTAGGAACATGAGTTTCAATGCATTCGAAGAGTGTTTTATTGAATGAAGAGACTGCTTCTTCTAAATATAAACTTGAAACATACTTCCACTCAAAAGTAGCAAGATTGAAACATACTTCCACTCAAAAGTAGCAAGATAAAGTTTAATGCTATTGTAATCAGCCTCAGAAGTCAAATAACGTGTGGTCCAATCATAATGCACGATGTTAATTGTGAGTCACACCTTCACGTCAAGTTTTTTGCCCAACTTAATGTGACATTTCTTTGTTTCAGTGTTTGACAAATTCAATCATGGAGAGGTGCACAATTGAGAAGCGCGTTAAGGTTGTTCAAGCCTTTTACGAAAATGGGCGTTCAAATTAAAATGTATTTCGTGCGCTTTGTGATGTTTTTGGTCAGCATAGTCGACCAAATGTGTCCTCAAGCGGGAGAATTGTGCGCAAATTATTGCAAACCGGGTCTGTTAGGAAATGTGAAATCACCTGTACATGCTCGCCCAGTTCGTTCTGCGGAAAGCATTGCTGTTGTTCGCGATAGTGTGGCAGAAGAGCCGTCAACCTCGAGTCGTCGTCGTGCCCAACAATTGAACATCTAACGAACATCACTGATGCGAATTTTGAATAAAGACCGTCTGACCATTTCAAGCTTCGGCAATCCGCCGAATGGTTGATTGAACAGACAGAAAGAAATAGTGACTTTACAAAGAAAATCATATTCAGTGACGAGGCGCACTTTCACCTCAGTGGCTTCGTTAACAACCAAATTTGCCGCATTTGGGCAAATGAGAATCCACGAGTCATTGTTGAAAAGCCGATGCATCCACAAAGGGTGCATTTTTGGTGCGGTTTATGGGCTGGCGGTGTCCTCGGGCTGTACTTCTTCGAAAATGAGGAAGGCCAAGCAGTTACCATGAATGATGTTTGCTGTTGCGAGATGATAACGGACTTTTTGTGGCCAGAAATGAAGATTATGGACCTGGGCTATATGTTGTTTCAACAGGATGGTACCACTGGCCACACAGCCAATGAAACAATGGCTCTTTTGCGCGAGAAATTTGATGGCCGTGTTATATCACATTGTGGTGACGTTAATTGGTCGCCACGATCATATGATTTGAAACCGTTGAACTTCTTTCTTTGAGGATATTTAAAAGAAAAAGTGTACGTCAATAAGCCAATAACCATTCAAGAGCTAAAGGATGAAATAATTCAGAACATTAACGACATTGAACCTCAATTATGTCTCAGAGTCATTGAAAATATGGACCATCGGATAGAAGTATGCCACCGTAGCCGATGCAAGCATTTGGGAGATATTTAGTTTCACACATAATTGTCTACTGTGATGAAAAATATTAACATAATTTCTGAAAACTTTTTGTTTTATTTACAATTAACATCGTGCGTTTTGATTGGAACACCCTTTACAATAGAGTCATTTTACGTTCGAGAAAAAGTCACACCAGATATATGCAGTTCCACCGAAGAAGCGAGAGGGCTTCGTGTGCTCCAGAAAGGGTCATTGGTTGGACTGACCACAATATCGTCATAAGCATTGGTTAAAAATAAGATCCAACCAATTTCCGTTTTGGTTGGGAATCAGTACTACTTATTCTAAGCCATTACCATAAAATGCATTGATTAGGCTAAGATCGATGATGTTTGAGAGGTTGACTGGTAGATGATGGTTATCAGTTTCGTCAAGAGGAAAAGATAAATTAGGGTGGTTAAACTCTCCCAAAATTATTATTTGATCATGTTCCTCTAAAGATGCAGCAATATAATTTAAAATTCCGCATATCTTCTCGAAGCAGGTTTCATCAAAATTTTGGTGGAATGTAAAATACCTCTATGTACAAAAAATACTTGCCTAAGCGTATTCGAACCAGCTTATTTCCAAAAGTTTTATTGGATACAGTATCAATGTTCTCAGAGGCTATGGACATTTTGATCGCAATCAACACTCCGCTACCTCTGGTCAGATTTGTGACTGAATAGTCACCATCAGCTTTATAAATCGTCCAGCTACTGTCTAGAATTTCTTCGTTAATGTAACCATAATGTAGCCAGATTTCAGTGAACGTTAAAACATTAAAATGGCATGACTTAGCATCAACGTATAATTTATTAATTTTTCCTCTCATACCGCTACAGTTATGGTAAAAGAGTTTAATATGATTCAATTGTAAATTACTGTAAGGAATAATATTTTTTAAGCTATGCGCTTACTTTTTGCAGGATAAAAACATGCTTAGATCTCATATGTAAACCGTATGTTTCCAGATCAGTCTTTACCTGGTCAGCAGAAACTCCAAGCTCGTGATATTTAACAAATAGACAGCGTAATGACTCAATCACAATAGTTAAGCCCACTTGCTGAATTGGCACTTTGAGATTCAGCATACCATGATGCAGAACTTTTATCGTGGTTTTGCTCACACAGCAGCAAAAATCTGGCATTCATGTGCCTGCTCGTGATATTTAACAAATAGACGGCGTAACGACTCAATCACAATAGTTAAGCCCACTTGCTGAATTGGCACTTTGAGATTCAGCATACCATGATGCAGAACTTTTATCGTGGTTTTGCTCACACAGCAGCAAAAATCTGGCATTCATGTGCCTCGCAAACTACTCAAGCAGATTTCGGGTGGTTGAACTGCTGAGTAGGTTTAGCTGCAGGATGTGGGTTATTGAAGTACTGATTTTGCCTTGCCTAGGGCTTCCTGGATCCTGGGTTGGATCAGCATCCTTGCAAAGAATACAGTATACCTCCTTTGAAGACTCTTTTCTTTTATATCCCATTTCACCGCGTTTCTAAGATAAGGGACTCCTAGCGGGGTCTTTACGTACTAACTAGCCAAGGCATTTGAAACATTGAAGAGGCATTGCGCGTTGCCTTATCCTGCAGAAAACCCACTCTATCTTTACCTTGCCATTATTCAGGAATTGTTCGGGGTCCTTTTCGGTCAAGTCAATGATGGCCATGCGTTATCGCCTATGGTTTTCTGATGTCAGCCTTGCTTAAATCTTGCTCACACAAGAGAACTCACTTTTGATGGCCTCTTCTACTTCGGCCAGGTCTGTGACGTAATCAATGTCTCTTATTTCGATCGTTGCTATCGACTTGTGCGAGGCTAGAGTTGCAATTTTTCCGAGGACCTTCTTTACTGCATCGTAAAATGCTTCCTTATTGTCGGCCTTTGCTTCGAGGTTGACCAGTATGTGGCCCGGCCGCGTTCAACGTACGGCTTTAATGGCAATATTGGTATCTTAGGGCCTTACATTCTCCCAGATATCCTGCAACACTTCTGCGTAGGATCGGCCATCTCGGGGCTTTACGAGCAGTATTCCGCTGCTGGGGTCTTTATCGGGGCTTCACTCTCTCCTATTTTGGATTAAACCGTTTTTCTTGTTGTGCGTCCATGCGAACTTTATATTCTGGCACTTTTTGAAGGAGTTTTATTTGCAGTTTTCTTCGATTTTTTTTCAGCACTGTCTGAAACCCCTGGCTTGGTATTCCGTGCCCATTAAGTGCCTCTTTCTTGCTTTTTTTCATCCCTATTTCCTTCGATTGGGTGACGCCATCCTTTTATTAATGTTCGATTGTGAAGCCATCTGCGTGTACTGTTTAGGTTTTATCCACAGCGCTTCTTTACCCTTCTGCTCTTCTTTGATCTTCAACCAGCTCCTCCGGTGATGCCCTATGCAGTTTAGGAGCTCCTGTAGTTCAAGGAGCCTAATCTGTACAGTCTTGCTGGTTTTTATAATGCAACGTTAGTCTGGTAAGATACCTCATCAAGTGCGTTTTCATTAACTCTTACTTTCCAGAACATTGGTCCGTCATGCCGGATCTAGGATACGGGTAACCATGAAAGTCTCCCCTGCAGCAGTTTTAAAGTTCCAATTGCTACAAAGACAGATTTCTTCAGGACATCTTAGCAGCAAGAAGATTACGCCCGCAACAGTTTAACAGCTGTCAGTTGCTATTAGGCTAGATGCTTCCAGGGCAACCACTGAATATCTTGACGGCAAGAAGGAAAACTAGTGGACATCTTGTTAACAAAAAATTTCACCCGCTACTAGGACAGAGGTTTCCAGGACAGCTTAGTGGTAAGAAGACCAAAGTATCCATCGTTAGCAGCCCAAAATCCTTAGCGGCCTTGATTGATACGCGGGGAAACCTCTGGGTAGGAGGAAGAGTGTGACACGCCCCAATAAATGAACACACAAAACATCCAGCAACAATACCTTGAGACTCATTTGCCAAATTGGTTACCAGGCAGACTCTTATAAATCAATTATACGGAGGAATGCAATAGGTATCAACAAACATCCGACAGCAATATTGGCTAAATCAACGCACAATCTTTCGTGAGTTGATTTACGAGGTACATTATTATCCAAGTCGAACCAAGTGGTAGCCTCCTATGCGAACGACATCGACATTTTCTCACAGTCATTAACAACTGCCAAAGAACTCTGCCTGCAACTTGACGGCAAAGCAAAACTAGTATAGCTACAAATCAATGAGAATAAAACAAAGCTCATGACGTAGTCGAGGAAAAATACCTCATATACACAAAACATCATACTTGGCGAGTACAATATCGAAAATATAGGCAAATGTGTATTTATGTGCCAAAATAATGAGAACCAGTAATGCAAGAGACGAAGTAAGCTCGCAAATACAATATTTTATTGACGATCTTGAAAACCAGCTGCATACACAAGAAAACAAAGTTCAAAATGTACAAATCTGTGATAAGACCTGTGTTATGCTATAGGTGTGCAACATTGACACTAACTCAAGCATCCGCAAACATATTGAATGCCTTTGAATGACGGGTCCTGAGGCGAATAATTGGAGCGAAGCTAGATGAGGACCAATGGTGAATTCGATACAACCATATATATATATATATATATATATATATATATATATATATATATATATATATATATATATATATATATATATATTGATTATGAGAGATGCTTGGGACATAAACTACTGTGTTTGAATAACCTCACCAAATGACTGACGAGTGTGAAAGTTCACTCGATAAAATGGCTGTATTACCAAATCTTTGAGAAGTTTATGTCTCTATACAGAAAGCGCATTTTGAAATAATCCTTATTTTATTACTAATGCTTGGGTCGGCATACGACAATGAAATTCATTGCACAATTAAAAAGTTTAAATGCCATTAGAGAAACCCTTCAGCAGTGATAAATCTAATAAACAATTAGGGAAATCAGCATAACTTTATTTGGAAAGCGACCAAGGTAGATATTATTACAGTTCAGGCTTGTTTTATAAGAATTTCATTTTCAAGTGTGGTTCATGTGATCAGCTATTTAAAGTAAGAAGTGTTGAACGTTCAAAATTGTTAGAGTTGAAGGAGAGTGAAAAAAGTTGAATCAAAAATGGATGAGATGAATTGATAATGGTTGCGTGAGAAGATGATCGCTTTGCCAGTGGTTAAAAGAACGATGAAAAATTTGAGGAATATGAACGAGTATGATACTGAATTAGCGCTAGAACACAAAGACGATATTATACCAGAACAACTCCAGCTATTAGAGCTACTGAGTGATGAGGACGAAATTCCATTTTCCATTAACCTTCTCGTAACTTTGTTGAAAAGGCACAGAAGAGGTAATTTCAGTAATGTTTGCAAACGGAAGAAGAGTCCACACTGGCTGGCAGAACGCGTCACCACAATATAGTAATCGAATATTTAAGTCCACAAAGTGCAGAGTGAGAGATTTATAGCCAGCAAAACCTTGACCATTGGTCATCGTTTTGAATATCCTGGATAACATTATATACTGCATGATTATGAAAATTTAACGAGAACGAAACAGCAAGCTTACAATTGAATTGGATTGAAAGTATTCTTTGGGGTGATGTGTATCATAGGGCTAAATGAATCTTCTCATTGTGTGTTACTTATGAAGATTCTTTGTGTGTAGCTACAAAAGTGAGTTGCATATATAATTTTTCTGAAAAATTATTAGAGAAAAAAATGTTAGAAGAAGGTGGTTTCGGCGTGTGCACTAATTCTCCTCAGGCCACGACTCTTATTAGATACACACGGGTGATTATTAGATAAACACGGAATCGTTCGTAAATAGTTGGGAAAGAAACTATCGAAGCAGTGCTTGACGTTAAATGAGACGCTGGAGAGCTTTAGAGGTTTGTGCCGATTTTGACAATATTTGTCCAGTAAACATGTAAAGTATGGCGTCAAGCTATTTTCCTTGGCAGGTGTTGTAATCGAGCAGGCACGGTTGTGAACTCCGTCCAATACGCGACATGCACACTGAAAAATACGCCAGCGCAAGTCCCGAATCGGATTCGCCCAGCGTTACAATGCCTCAGAATGAAACAAAATTAAGGACTACAGAATGCGCTGTCATTGAAAAGCCCCAAGTGATACAAAACAAAATCGAGAGAACTTCAAGAACAGTGGAGTTCGATGGCACAAGAGCCCAAAATCAACAGCAAACCAACACGAAACATCAATCATTGTGCGTTCTCAGAATATTTGGTCAGCTTTTTTACATATTTTTGCGCAAAGAATGCAAATTGAAAGAGTAACGGAGTGGGAAAAACAAACCGAAAAATGGATAGAAAGAATATGAGCAAAGAAAAAAAGAATAAGAATAGAAATACCTACCACACACAATAAACTAATGGAATGTATAAATCGGATAAAGCTTTGAAAGGAAGACGGTTATATCGCAAGGATGAAAATGATAAAGAATTTTGTGCTTTGTCTATTATAAGAATGGCAGAAACAATTGCGCAAGATCCTGATAAGTACTTTCGAGGACGTTATGATTGGTTTTACACTGGTGGCAATCTTGATCTGATTGAAAATGCTAACAACCATTATTTGATCCATGCAAGCGGAAAGGAATTGCAAAACTTATACGTATCAAAGGTGGAGTCAGACATTGATCACATTAGATTGTCTAATGTGTTCCGAAAACGTTCAAAAATTTTAACAAAGGGAAATGTAAATCCCGAAATTTTAGAAATTCAATGTTTCAATGGGATGAATGTTTCAGTGAGAAAACGAAATTTCATATCTTTATACACTTTTGAAGATAATACTCTTAAATATCGTTTTCATCTCTACAACGGCTCATTACCGTTTATAAGTTCGATGAACGCTGACAATTCTGGCAATATAGTAACATCTGATATGCAAAAAAAAAACCGGTCGACACATGGGATTTAAATATTTCGGCAGTTAAACCGAAACAACTTCTATATTCATTACCAAAACCATCTAAAGACCCGATATTTAACTGTGTTCGTTATATAGAAAATAATATGTATGCTTTAATTGACGAGAAAAATCTTTGCTTTTCGGACCCACGTCAATTCACAGACGCTAATGCAAAAAGATATGAATTGCATTCTAAGTTGGAACTTTGTGAGACCAATACGATGGTTAGTCCAAGCAATTTAATTTAAAATCTGTTCTAAATTCAAACCAACCGAGAGAAGAGGGATCTATTCCCTATAAACCAGAATTCCGCAAAAACTGAAAAGTGAAGAGGCGCGCAAACATAAATTCAGCGAAAATAGAAGAAAGCGTTGGCAAAGTGAGGAATAAAGACATATAGATCAAATACGATGAAATAGAAATAAACTGCAGACAATACTAGACAGTGACCGCCCGTGGCGTGCAATTGAAGGTGCTCTTGCTTTCTATCTCTTCCACTTTATTATGCAGACCTCATGACAAAGATGCAGTGCAATCCGCCCAACAGCCGGTTGTGCGACAGCATTTCATTGAACGAGAAATCATCCATCGTCGAGCATTGAGGTAGCCAGTCAATGTTTAGAAGCGGCATACAAATTCCAACCGCTACAGAAACGAATGAAGATGTGGCCGACGGCACCAGTAACCTTTCCAATAACTCTGCGAAACATGCAAAGGGAGATTGACTCGAAATGTTCGAATCTGCCTGCGTGAATGTCTGAGCCGGCCAAGGGGAGTCGGTTCGAAACCGCCAGACAGCGCGGACGCCGCGTGGAGAAATAAACTTTAAGTGTTGGATATACGAGATTTTGTGAAATTGGATGACACTTCGTTTTACCAATTGATGAGTTTCGAATAAAAAGATCAGTTGCTTATCAAATGTGCGGTTAAAACGTGTATACTACAAATTATCACCGAGTATTAAATAAATTCAGTTCCAAGATAAATTCAATTCGTGGAGTATGAAGCCGCTTTTATTAAATTTGTTCAAATCCTGACAAATATTTTATAGTGCAAAATTGCACCAAATAAACTTAACGAATGGTTCGGAGAGTGAAAGTGAAGGAAATATACCAATAATAGTACAGTTGAGTTAAAGTCAATTTCCAAAATGAATTTCTTAAAATTATCGAAACGGTACAAGATTCGCTCTCGCTTGCACAGTTAAAGGAAGGAAACTTGTGATAGTTTGCGCGCGGTACAAGATTCGCTCCCGCTTGCACAGTGGCCGTTTTCCGCCGACTGGCCGATTGAATTGTCGAGAATCCCATCTTTCTGTTGGAATTTACTGCACATCGGAGGGGAACGAGATTTTATATGACTTTTGACAGAATCAGCGGAACGCCCGTACTCCAAAGAGCTCATTTGTCTCCACCGATAAGACGGAAGTTAGCTAGGTCGCGTATGAATTCACATAGGCAATAATTGAGTCATAGGACTTCAAAATTTTCCAATGATAGACATCGGAAACTTTAGCCGTTTAGGGAAACGTGAGGCAATCATTGATTGTATTCGATTAGGCGCCCGTTATTTTTTTTTTTTTTTTGTTTAAATTTATTGAATTTGGTGAAAGCAAATAATTACTGCTAAATTTTTCATTCAGTCATAATTGAATGAAACCGGTTAGTGCGAGCGGATTTTGTTTCGGTTTCGATTACTCAACATTTACAGGCTTCCCCGCCCTGAACACGAGCGCTCGTAGGAGGAGGTTTGGGGGTAAGTACCCTTCTTTTGTTCAAAATTATATTTTTCTTTGCATGTTTCATTGAATTTACCAACATACAAATACTAAACCAAAGCACTCGGACACCTGCGTTTCTTTAGATAACGTCTGTAGTCTCGAAAAATTACTTAATGTTATAAACTATTAGTTGATTGCCTTGATCTCTCGTTTTTATATTTTCTTTTTGCACAGAACATAATGTTATTTTTTTTACAAATAAAAATATGTTAATATCCTAGAACTTTCGGTCTTTCTATTTTGCTTCTTTTGGACCGAGTATGGGACCCGGTACGGTGGCAGGCTGCCCCCTAAAACCATGAGCCAGCCGCCGGGTGCAATTTAATCCTTTTTTTCTTTGTTTCAGGTGACATCGCGGGTTGACTGGCCCAAGCAGAGTGCTTCTTTATGGCATAGCGTTATGCAATCGAATTGTATAATTCTATGGCATAAATTGGTCACCGAGGTACTCCCCTTCTGATAGGAAAGTTTATACAAGTCAAGTTGTATGAGTTTTCCACTCAGAGGAGGAATACCTGGCCACTGCAACAAAATATGGATTTATTCCGGTTGGGTGGGTGCGAAGGGGCTCCATCACCACCCGGTTGCCCTTCTTTCATTTGTGGGCCATGAGCTTCGTTGGGTAAGGACGAGGTTACCCCAAGTCCGCCTTTTTTCAGGTTCCACTTGTTCTCGGAACAAGCACTTTCTCTCTCGGTGTAGTTATCTACACTTTTTGCGACTTCGGTCGCCTCTTGATCGACTGACCACCAAATTAGTGAGTGCGAAATTCTTTTGTAGTGGGTCCTCGTGCTGGGGAAATGAACCCGCCCCACGACACCGCAATGCTAGCCTGCCGGCGCATTCACGCGTCCCCAGACGAGGGCATTCTCGGCAGATATTCTCATCTTCTTTTGCCGAGGCAGCAGAACATCGCTGCAGTCCTTCACGGACTTTTTTGAAACTCAAAAACCACTACACAGGTGGTGTCACATTTAATACTAAACAAATTGAATTAGCAGGAGAGTCCTCCTGCCAGAAGGATTTTGTAAAACAATTCATAAATCAAATAATATACTCTGCATATCAAAACTTGACTAATATACAGATTCCATAAATTGAGTTCGAAAAGTTATTATGGTTATTATGCTTTTAAATTGGCTGCCATTTTTTCAAGTGTTTTTTTGAGGACACATACGATTTCCATCAAAAAACTTAAATTGTAGCTTTTGGGAAATTTAAGGGTCCCATTCAGATTTTATAGGCAAAAATGTAAAATTTATAAAATGTACTATTATTAACATAGTTGATCGACTCCTGAGTACATTTGATGCCCTTGTACTCCTAAAGTCTTACCTCTGTGGCGGACATAAAATGTTCGTACGTTTACCATTCCCCTACACCCGTCAGAGCAAAACTTGTCATTTTTAGACCTGTTTTGAAAATTTTTCATTAAGACCTTTCATTTGATACCCATATTGCCTACATGCAAAGAAATGTTTTTTATTTTTTAAGGGGCCACACCCCTATATGGAGAGACCCCTCTTAAACACCTTAGAAATTTCTTTTTGGGGTGAAACTTTGAAGACTTACCTACAAAATTTTATGTTCCTAGTTTATGTAATTTGTGAGAAAAAGTGGTGTGACACATGGACGCACGGACGGACAAACTCACACACAGGACGCGATTTTAGTAGGGTTTTGTAAAATGATTTTACAAAACTCTAAAAACTGGAAATTTACATCGGTGAACTGCCCAACCGACCGTTTCATCAATACACTTCAAAAAATGTCCTTGTCAAGCGGATAATTGATTTGATATCAGCTACGGATTGAAATGTAATTATGCATAAATAGTTCACAAGTGTGTCTTTTGAAGGAGCTCCTCAGAGATCACAATTTGAAAACGGTAAGTAAAATTTAGAAAAAGAAGCATGGAATTTCTAGTGAATTCAAAAAAAAGTGCAGGTAACTGCGTCAACAAATTTTTGAATATTAACGTGTATAAAATTTATTGGCTTGTTACCTAAAGAAGAAAAGCGCAATTATACTAACTAATGAAGTGAAATGCATGATAGATGACGTGAACAGTATGGTAGATGACGTGAATTGTATATCTCATGTAGTAGTGGTTGTGTGGCTTATATTATTAAATACTTTTTTAAAGATTAGACTTTGAACTATCTTCATTCCAAAACTGGGCATCAGTAGTAAACAACAAGTTGGTCAAAAATAAACTTGAAAGGCGACAATCAAAGAGAACATTATCGGCATATTTTATTGTTTTACTTCCAAAAATGCTAAAATGTTGTGCAAGCTCGAAAGCAATTGTATGAAGTTTATAGTGAGAACTGCCTTACTGAACGCCAGGGTCAGCGTTGGTTTGCTCACTTTCATTCTGGAAATCCTAATGTGCAAGATGCACCACATACTGATCTTTCAATTACTACTGATGACGAAAACATGAAGGCGTTAATCGAAACTAACAGGCATACGACAACTTGAGAGATAGCTGAGAAGATCGATATATCGAATTCAACTGTTTACTTGCACTTAAAATAGCTTGGTTATGTAGACAAACTGGATGTTTGGGCTCCTCACGAATCAAAGGAAATCCACCTCATCAAGCGCATTAATATATGCAACTCTTTGCTGAATCGCAACCAAAACGACCCTTTTCTAAAAGGGATCATAACGGGTTATAAAAAATGAATTGTTTACAATAACATATTATGGACCCAGCAAGATGTGCCCTCCCAATTGACATCCAAAGCCAAAATTCACCAAAAGAAGATTATTGCTTTTTGGGTGGTGACATTACCAGAGTATCGTCTACTTTGATACAAATGTCTACTGTCGTCAACTATCGAAATTGAATGAAGAAAACAAGAAAAATGCCCTGAATTGTCTAATTGCAAAGACGTGATGTTTCATCGTGACAACGCCAGACCCCATACCAATTTTATAACTCGTCAAAAATTAATGGAGCTCAATTGAGAACCGGTACTACATCCCCCCTTTAGCCCTAACTCAGAACCATTAGACTATCATTTGTATCGTTCCCTTAAAAACCATTTGAGTGGTAAAACTTTCGACTCCGATCAGCACTTCAAAACTTACCAAAATATGACAAAAGGTCATCTAACCAAATGGTTTATATATCATTGATTAATGTTTGTTATTTCAAGCAGTATAAATGAATTTGCTTTGAAAAACATGAAAAAGAAAACGACCTTAATTACCGAACAACCAATGATTGATATGCTCCATTCGTTTGGCATTTGTTCTTGTTGCCAAATGTGCTGAATGATTTTGTGAATGGCTTTTTAAACACCACTGCTACCATATTTAATGAGGTCCATTGGAATTACATTGATATTTGGCGCTTTATACATTGATATCAGGTGCTTTATTATTTTTGAGCTTTAAAAATGGAACAAACTTCATCCAGAGTAGGTGGGATGAAGGAAAGCTCTGTAGGAATACAAAAGAGCTCGGATGCTCTGAAGCTGAATGGAGAAATTAAAAGATTCTCGAAATATCATGCCCACCTTTTCTTAATCCTCTTTGCATCAGCGATGATATTACTGATGTCGTCACAGCAGAGCGTGATCTTGGGCTGTTTACCTCGTTTCATGCTTTTCAGTACTTTGTATGCTTGGCTTGTGTTATTGCTCGCTAGACTTATATCGATGCTTCTCAATTGGTCGACATAGTATTTCATTTCTTTAGTTCTAATCATCTTATTCGCTACTTTCCTGACATTTTCATAATGTTCTCTCTTTGTCCTGGTTTTCCTATCTGTTTGGAGTTAAGGAACGTGACATGGGAGGCTTATTAGACGTTCCCTATAAGATCAGCAAAGCTGACTAGGAATAAGCACCTGATCAACGTAATTACTGGATTCTGAGAACACTCTCATGAACAAAAATCCAAACAGGTCAAGGGAGGAAAAAGAGTACAACATGCTAACTGTCCGTTGTCGGGTTACAAGTGGTTTTACAATATTTTTTAAACTATTCATCTTTTATATATATATAATGGCTTACAATTTTAAATTGATTATTTTCTAAGAAGAAAAAGAAATTTTCATTTTCAGGGGAATCGTATCACATTTCATTCAGACGTCGACAAATTATGTAGATGCTCATGTGCACATGTGCAAAAATGCCACGTAAGGGTTTTTTCTTTCCCATGTGAAACCATGAAATTTCAATTAACGTAAACAAAACTTTAAGTATGGCAATGGGGTACAATACATGTCTCATGAAAATACCATTATAGAAAAAGTGATGAAATGTAACAATGCATGTGATATATTTGATACAATATATGAATGACTTAGATTCAAAATTTTGTATGAATATTAAATTTAAGAAATTGTGAAATGTGATTAGCCCAGTCATATTAGGTAAAAAAGGGGTCAACCTCGGAATGAAAGATAATAAGCTGCAAATTCGTATGAACCTTTGTTTTGTCATTCTAAATGTTGTCTCAAAAGTCACAATCGTTATCGTGTTCGCGTCTCAAGATATTCAAGGTCAAAGGTCACAAAAATCGGTTTTTCGCGAATATCTGGCTTCCTATCGGTTAAATGAGATTTGCATTTATTATAAAAGTTGTAGGCTATAAAATTCCCTACAACTTTTGTTTAAACTTTTTTTTCATACGACCAACCGTTTTGAAGGTAGAGCGCGAAGAGTGCACATCGTACAGTCATATACGGCCTAATGCAAGGTCAAGCGTGAGTTATGGTTATCAGTACGTTATAAAGTCAATTATTCACTTGGAAATTATAATTATTAAACAATGCCTATTATTTATGTACTAACTATTAATTATTTATATTTAATTAAAGTAAGTAACTTGATTATTTATATATAATTATTCATATTTAACTCATCATTGACACAGCTATTGCCTTATCAGAACATCAAAAGACTGCTGTCATCATAGGAGAAGATATCGATTTGCTCGTTATTTTAATTGGACGTACTCAGTCACATCATCAGGAAATTTTTTTGAAAAAAGTTGGCAAAGGCAATGTCAAAACACAAATATATTCTACTAAAAGTTTTGACCAATATCCTCGTACTAAAAAGCACATTTTATTTTTACACGCATTCAGTGGCTGTGACACGACTTCTGCGCTATTTAAAAAAGGAAAAAAAAACTGTTACTAGAGCATTGGAAAAAATTCCTGATTTAGATAAACTGGTGGAAGTATTTCAACAAGAAAACTGCCCAAAACAAACATTATTAGAAAATGGAGTGCGCATCTTGTTGGCATTATATAATGCTCCAAAATCTGAGGACAACATTGATCATTTCCGCTACACGCAATTCATCAAATTTACAAAACTAAATAAACCTGTACAACTGTCAACACTTCCACCAACAAGTGTAGCAGCTCATCAACACATAAAACGTGTCTACTACCAGATTCAAACGTGGTTAGGGAAGGACTTAGAACCTAAAGAATGGGGCTGGATGCTTGAAAATGAAATCCTGGAGCCCATACGAACGTTATTACCTCCAGCACCAGCCGAACTACTAAACGTAATATTTTGCAATTGCAAAAATGGTTGTGGTTCCCGCTGTGGATGCAGAAAATCAGGGCTACAATGTTCTTTAGCTTGCGGCCAGTGCAACGGACAAGCTTGCCTCAACGCTTCACTGTATCCAAGTAATCCCGATGAAGAAAATACATATGATCCCGATATTCTGGAAGGTTTGGAGATGAACATGACAGATAATGAGGATGATGACAATGAATCGAACATTTTTGAGCGACAAGAAGAAGAAGACGACGAACAAGAAGAAGATAATTAGCTTCCATTTCCAATTTCATTACAATTAAAATCAACAAAGATACTTTTGATATTTGAACTCACATTTTGATAAATGTATATTATGCCGTATTTAATAATAAATAAAAATATGTGTAAAATATATACTCTTACTATCATTTTAACTTAAAATAAAACTAAAATATATAATCCAGAATTAATAATATTTTATACTTAAATAGTTAAATATGAATAATTATATATAAATAATCAAGTTACTTACTTTAATTAAATATAAATAATTAATAGTTAGTACATAAATAATAGGCATTGTTTAATAATTATAATTTCCAAGTAAATAATTGACTTTATAACGTACTGATAACCATAACTCACGCTTGACCTTGCATTAGGCCGTATATGACTGTACGATGTGCACTCTTCGCGCTCTACCTTCAAAACGGTTGGTCGTATGAAAAAAAAGTTTAAACAAAAGTTGTAGGGAATTTTATAGCCTACAACTTTTATAATAAATGCAAATCTCATTTAACCGATAGGAAGCCAGATATTCGCGAAAAACCGATTTTTGTGACCTTTGACCTTGAATATCTTGAGACGCGAACACGATAACGATTTTGACTTTTGAGACAACATTTAGAATGACAAAACAAAGGTTCATACCAATTTGCAGCTTATTATCTTTCATTCCGAGGTGAAAGCCCTAATATGACTGGGCTAGATATAATTGAAACAATATGTAGATATAAAATATCGTATGAATGTATAAATATAGAATGATGAGTTTTAAGAAATGATGAGCTGTGAGCATTTTATTGCATGGTGCGCATGACGCGTTTAGCACTAAAACTTCGTATGAATGTTGAAGTTTTAACATACTCCCCGCCTTGAATACTGGAGTTCAAAAGTTAGTCCTCACTGTGAAGTCTTCGTTGGGGTGGATAATTGATGATCGTGGTTTTGGAAATGGAGGATGTCGTTTTTAGGGTTTTGTAAAATAATTTTACAAAACCCTTCTAAAATCGCGTCTTGTCTGTCCGTCTGTCCGTCTGTCTGTCTGTCCGTCCGTCCGTCCGTGTGTCCAGCAGCTTTTCTCGGAAACTACTTTAGCTAGAAGCATCAAATTTTGTATGTAGGTGTAAAGTGGTGCTCTCTTCAAAGTTCAACTACAAAAAAATTTTATAAGGTATTTAAGGGGGGTCTCCCCATGTAGGGGAGTGACCCCCCGAAAAAAAAATTCATTGAAGGTAGCCGATATGGGTATCAAATGAAAGGTCTTGATGAGAACATTTCAAAACAGGTCTTTGTTTGGCAAAGTTTGCTTCGAGGGGCGCACAGGGAGGGGAAATACACGAGAAATTTGTGTCCCCCCCCCTCGCAATTGAACACCTTCCATCCGAAAAATCTGGTAAAAATCACAAATGTAGGCCTTGATAAGTACAACAACAACAAATACGTGAGAAGTTGCAATTCACTCAACTTTGTTAGTTATAGTATGATTTATCGATTTTATGTTTTCTTGAATAAAATCTTAACGGTACCCTTAAAATCAATGAAACTCAATACGTAGATGTCTATTTATAAGATTGATCTAATCTGAAGGTTTCATCAAGATTAAATCATATTTAGCGAAGTTATAGCGGATTGAATTTTCCTGTATTACTATGGAACAATATGCGCTGCATTTATTATTATGGCAACATATGGCTATGGAACACCGACACCGACTCAGACACTACAGTTTTGCTAGGATTTGCATGAAAATTTCAGGAATGATAGGTGTCATGTATATCTTTGAGAATCGGTTCAGCTAGTGGTATCAGTAATCGTAAAACAAAATGGTGGCTGTTTTAAATGCGAAGATTGAATAACTTTGAGTTATTTTTTCCCAACTTCAACGTTTAATTTGCATGCTTTGAACACTTGATTCAATTTAATGAATGACTGAAGATGAGTACCTACGATTAATACTCATAAGTGAAACAAGTCAAAGAGGCGGGAGAGAGCTCCTAGCAAAAGAGCTTTGTAACAACTCTAGGATTCGAAAATATTGGCCATTAATCGATGAAAACAGTACAGGAGAGTGGCTCCTGAAAAAAATTCATCAAACGTAGCCGATATGAGTATGAAATGAAAGTTTCCATGGGAGCTTTTCAAAACAGTTCTTAAACTGTCGGTTTTTGCTTCACTGGGGCACAGGGGGGAAATACA
The DNA here is from genome assembly GCA_963969285.1 of Odontomyia ornata. Classification (NCBI taxonomy): domain Eukaryota; kingdom Metazoa; phylum Arthropoda; class Insecta; order Diptera; family Stratiomyidae; genus Odontomyia; species Odontomyia ornata. The sequence continues at coordinate 137,500,849 of OZ017738.1, read as the reverse complement.
TGAAAAATGTTTTTCCTCCCTTGCGAATGGACATCTGAAATAATTATCAAGGGAGATATTTATGAGTATAGCAATAAAAAAAACCTCTGAAGTCTAAATTCGTTCAACTTTGTTAATAATAGTATGATCTTCGAATTTCATAGTTTCTCCAATAAAATCGTCATTGACATGCTTCTTGACTTTATTCAATCTGGTGACTGCATTTTGAAAATTGAATACAAAACCCTTCTGACATGAGCGTAGGTCTGTTTACCCAACTTGTTTTGATTGGAATTTGTACCATATGATAATCCCAATTGATACCAAAATTATGAAGGTGAGGCATGAATATGATATGCCATATTGGTGCGCATTGTGATAAGACAAGTGGCTGGGTCGGATTGAAGCTCCCTGTATGTTGTTGATTTGATGTTGGTGGATGTTTAGTTCGTGTGATAGGTTGCTTTTCACACTTCAAATTCCCTCTATATGGTTGTGGGTTGAAATGATTTGTACTTTGCTTCGGTTTTTCGCGGGAGTTATAGTTGTAATGACGTTGTTTGTGAATTGATTAGGCTCCATAATGATCTTTCTGTCCTTTACGGCACATCCGTTTAGCACAGTGATAACGCCTGTCCCATTTATAGCTTGATGGGTGAGTTGACCATTGGAAATGGATGCGATGATGACTTCTGTTGGCGTTGTGTGTAGCCATTTGTTGAAGTGCTCAAATCGGTGCCACCTAGGACCATCAGATGCGTTCTCGAATTGACATGTTGACGTATTAAAAGTGTGTAGGAGTACTTGAAGCTCACAGGCATCTCTTTTTCGTTGTCCGTTGAGCTTTTATCTAGACTGCAAATGTAACCAATGATGCTAAATCTTGTTTAGAGAGAACCGAGTTCAGCTTTATTGATGTGGATGTAATGTTCGTCCTTAACGTTGATTAGCATGAAGGCTGATGTAAGTTTAATCCGAAAGATTCTGTCGGCTCTGATCATCGGAATTGGAGTGAAAAAATCAGGTCCATAGTGCTAGTTGTGCGTAGAAGAATCTTGATTCTGAATATGATCTCATCGCCGGTGATTCTTCCAGCGACTGCTAACATTTGATATAGTTCTAATAGGTTCTTGCCTTGGTAAGGAAGTTTTAACTGTGGTCGAAGTTTCTCTTCAATAAATTGGATCTGAGCGTGTAGTTGAGCAGGTGTAACCGGCATTAGGTTGACTTTACCGTGTTGTGTATCGACCAGAACTGATATCACAAGATCCTGCACTCGTTGGAAGTCGGAAATCGTCAATATCAACCTGACTGATAATGAATTGAAATCCTCAATTAATATTAGGATGTCTACCTCCTTGCTGATGGAATTTATTACATCTGCAGTGTGGTTCAATGACTTGTCAAACTTCAGAAATTGTTTATTGCTGATCTCATCTAATTTAGTGATAATGTTTCGGGTAGAATCGATAATGGTGGTCTGTTTTGGATAAGTGCCAGGAGGTGTTGGTCGTTTGTAACTGATTCTTTTATTATCTTGGATATCTTCTTGCCATATTGGGAATCCAGTACTCCAAACAATGAGTTTGTGACATTTCCTATGATGTCCAGAGGGGATCGTTTACTCTTTTTGATTGTAGAATCTTGAAAAAATGTATTTTTGGCGGCTAAATTAGCTAACGTGATGTCAAAGTGCTCAATTGTTTCCTGGTAGTGAGCCTGCGACATCGCTCGTGTACAGAGCAACTATCAGTTCTTTATCCTAGCGGTAATCAGCTCATACTCCTTCCAGAATGAAGTCAGGTTTTAATAAGCCACCATTGTCCACTAGTCCTTTACGACGGATGCTGAGCCCAGTTTTTCTAAATATAGCCCGGGTTTGTTGGTCATTGGTGAGATGGTTATCACTTTGGTTGTTTGAGAAGGTATTATGCAACAAAGTACTATTAACATAGTCAATAGGCTAATAGCTACTCTTCTTTTTTTCATTTTTGGCTCATTCGTACTGCCTCTTATGCCTGCCTCTGGTTGATTGGCATTGTTTCTTTGATATCAGCCCAGGTTTGAACGATAGGTGGTGGTGACTCGTTTTCGATTAGGAGCGGTGCCAAATTTCGTATCACTCGCATTATGACCTTTCCTCCGTGCATAACCTCTACTGCTCGTACCTTGCCGTCTTTGCCTTATATTGTTCTTATGATTCTCCCAAGAGGCCAGGATGAAGAGGACACATTGTCATCTGTCGTACGATCGTCTGTTCTACTACAGTCTTAATTGCCGCTTTCACTTCCACCCAAAGCGATTTGCTTGTTTTCAGCGGTGTGTCTGATAAAATGAGAGTCAGCTGGTTGTCGAGGATTTTCGTGAAATTTTTCGCCAAATATACCTTTCGATGTTGAATTTTTATAGAGAGCAGGTCTTCGCCAAATACGTACTTACGATTTCGATAAGTTAATTTAATCAAGTAATGATCTGAGTTACAATTGGCTCCCTTGTATATATGGGCGTTAAGTATGCTCGATGCGCATCGTTGATGAATCAGAACATGGTCAATCTGGTTTGTATGTTGCCATCTGGTAATACCCAGGTAATTTTATGTATATGTTGATGTGAGAAAAGTCGAACGAAAGAATAGATTTTTGCTACATGCAAAGTCAAATAACTAATTGCCAACTTCAGCATTGAAATCACCCAGAACTATTTTTGTGTCGTTTGTCGGCAATGAATCGACAAGTCAATTCAGGTGATTGTAGAACGTTCTCTTCATTTTTTCGTCTTTTTTTCAGTTGGGTGGTACGTTTATCAAATTCAAATTTTAAAGAATTTCACTTATATACTGATTGCACACAACCTTATATTACCTGCCTCAAAATCAATAACGTGTGATTAGAGATTGCTATCCACAATGAAGGCCATCGTGTACGATCTCATATTTTGATTATCACTTCTAGTCCAGTTCGTTTCCTGAATCGTCAGTATGCTTAATTTATATTAACTGGGCTGCTGAAAAAGGTCCTTATCAGCGCCAGGGTTGTTCAGTGATCTGAAAGTCCTTTTTATGATTGCGAGGTCATTGCCATAGGTCCAATCCATTCCAAGTCTCGGTTGCAGGTTTCGAGACAATGGAGGGTTTTCCAGAGACGGAGAGCTAGTCCAATGCCTAGTATCCATTCTAATGGCATTATTATTACTTTCAATTCCATTATCAGGCGAGGAAGACTCGCCTTCACCCTCTTAGGTCACGACAAATGGCGTAGAACGATTTGGTAGTAGTCGTTTGTTATCCGCAGGTCAGTTTTCTTTTTCTTGAAAAGCCGTTGGACTTTTCTCTTCCACACATCGTTTAGACACTAAAGACGACTCAAAGAAGTCAAAACGCGTCTGCTCACACAACAAAGCAAAGCCTGTCAGCTTTTCCAGAAAAAAACCAATTTGTGACCCTGAGATCACTTACTACCATCTGGTCGTGGGATTTAGAATAAGGTATCATGAAAGCTGGGGTTGGGGGAAACATGGGATTCCCCCTCCTTTATCAACTGGGCTTGGGACCGTTTACAGCGAAGTCCGAACATCATTACATCCAGAAAAACTCAGCGATGACAGTGGGATAATTCGTCTATATGTCTTCAAAAATAATGATGGTCCCAATGTTACAGTCAAAGGTGAGGTGATTGTTTACTTTTCGGTATCTGAATTGAAAGACGATAATAATGTTCACATGTAGTCTCAATAAGAAGGCGCTACTTGCCACATAGCGCTCGAAGCAATTAATTTACAGGGAGACACATTTTACGAATGATTAATTTCAAGACGGCTCCGTTAACTGGTCACCACAATCGTGCGATTTGACGCAGTAAGATTACTTTTTTTACGATATTTAAATGTGAATGTTTACGCTGATAAATCAGAAACAATTGAATACTTGCAAGCCGATACTCGACACATAGACAGTCTTGTGGAAGCCATGCATCGTTGCGGACATTCGAAAGTCGAATTTGTCAATTAGTGAGTGAGTGTATATAAGCAGTTATATTAGAGTCAGTTAGTGAATGAAAAGTGAAAGTGTGAGCAGGAAGGAAGATTCTCAACTATCAGAAAAAGAACAAGCTGGCAAAAAGGCACGGATTCTTCTGGGTGAGTGATTTTTGCTTTCCTTGTTTGCGAGAGCGTGTTGTTTTGACTATTGTTGTTGATTAGTATAGAAATTGTGAAAATAGTTGGATAAATTTCTTAGTGTGTGAGTTTGGTTTGGGCGGGTTGTGGATATGAAAAACATATCCACAATGAACAAAGATCAGCAGATCGCTCTACTGATTGGGCAATTGCAAACTTCGCAAGCTATGCAGGCACAGCTTAACGAAGTCATAGAGCAGTTGAGGCAGGCTCAACAGCGATTGATTGAGGTTAACTCGGAGTTAGCAGAACAACGCCGAGTTAACAAAGAGCTCATGGAGCAATTGAGGGATTTGGCGCTGGCTAAATCAAAAAAGAAAACTAAAAACAAAAACAAAAAGAGAAAAGTGGAGTCTTCATCTTCCTCATCAGAGGGCCCCCCGCCCTCTCCTCCTTCTTCAGAAGAAGAAGCGATGAAAGAGGAAGCAATCCAAGAAGAAGAAGAAGAAAATGAGTCGATGCAGGAAGACTCTGCTGAGGAGGATGAAGAATTTCCTGCTCTGCCACCGCCAGGTCCCTCAATGGCTCTACCAGAGCTGGCCATCCCACCAAAAAAGAAGACCACCCCTACAGCACCCACCACATCTAAATCCCCAGACGACGACAAGAAACGGACAACGGTACCTGTCATCCTCCGAGAGCCTGAAAAGTGGACCCAGGTCCTAAAGGACATGTAAGACCTCGGAATAAAACACTAATCCGCCAAAAGGGTCTACTTGGAGATCCAGATAATTCCAGAGACACCACAAGACCACAGGAAACTTACAAGATATTTGACAGAAATGACGATACAATACCATACGTATATCCTTCCTGAAGAAAGGAATCTAAATGTGGTAATCAGGGGTCTGTATGGACTGTCGATTGACGACATTAAAGAAGATCTGGAGAGCCAAGGATTTCATTCCATTGAAATCCACTATATTAAGTTACGAGATGGGCCATCCAGGTTGGTGAAGGTCCTCCTTCTCAAAAGCGAGACTGACATATACAATAAAAGGGCAATATGTCACCTCATATGCACTGTTGAAGCGCAACGCCCCCGTACAGGACAAGTTATGTGCCACAACTGTCAGCAGTTTGGACACTCCTCCAGAAATTGTCACGCACAGGCCCATTGTATTAAATGCGATGGGCTCCACAATTTTTCCAAAATGCGTGAACTGTGGTGGAGAACATCCAGCCAACTATGGTGGAACCCAGTGAATGTCAGGAAATCGTTTGCACAAGTTGCAGCTGCTAATAACAACAAAACCACCACAACATCTGCACAACAACAAAATAAAAACACACAAAAACAAAAACAAGCAAACACTCCACTAAACACAAATAACAACATGGACACACTCTTTGCCACCATGCAAACGCAATTCCAAACTAAGAGGCAAGACATGATGGCGAAAATGATCCAGGGAATGTTTGCATCACAAAACAGTTTCAACAGCACACTGACAAAGAAACAATAATGAGCTTTATGGATCATTTAACCATTCTCACATGGAATGCAAATTCCCTGCTTCATAAGACTGGTGAGTTGACTCAACTTATATTTGATTATAAGTTTGACATCATTCTCATCCAGGAAACCTTTCTGCAGCCTGGAAACCACCTACGCTTCCCTAACTATTTTCTCTACAGAAATGACAGAACAACAGGCAGAGGAGGCGGAACGGCCATTCTTGTGAGAAGGAATGTGAACCATAATCTCGTATTGACACCCACGTTACAAACACTAGAAGCTACTGCAATTCAAGTGCAGACGGATTCTTTTGAATTCATGGTAGTCTTGGTATACAGCCGCCCGAAGGCAGCTACGCTCATTGAAGATATCAAAAAACTTCTGGACTTTCAGGGTCCCATACTCCTTGCCGGAGACTTCAATGCCTATCACCGAAGCTGGGGAGCTGTGAGAAGCAATCTTGCTGGGACGATTCATCACAGATAATCCACTAAGCCTGCATATTCCCAACGAACTAGCACATTAAGGCTACCGAAATAGTTATCCTCTCGATATTGGTATATCACGTACCTTTGAACACGATGTACGCATCGAAGTCCTCGACGAACTTTCATCCGATCACAAACCGGTGCTCTTCTTAATAGGAGGAATATAAATAGACGAACCCCTACAAGTAAAGAAGAAAACCGATTGGCAAGCTTTCCAAGTCGCACTGGCTAAAGGAACCATTATTCAAACACCTGAAACAGCCAGCGACACAGAAAAAATGATAGAAGAAATCACAGACAAAATAATGCAGGCAAAAGAGGATATCACAGTCACAACTCTGCCAAGGGTGACAAACCCCTATGAACTCCCTAACGACATCAAAAATTTATTAAGGAGGAGGAATCGAGTTCGGAGAAGGGCTAGGAATACAGGTGATCCTAGATTACGCCAGGAAGCGAATCAAATTACGAACAAAATACGTGATTGGATATCAAAATTGCACAATGAACAATGGGAGAGCTTCTTGCAAAGTATGGAGCCTGGGAGCGATGCTTTCTGGAGGGTTTCCAAATACTTTCGTGTTAAAAACAAACTTATAATATCACCAATTCACGGCCCTTACGGTATCAAATTCGACAGTTCTGGTAAGGCGGAGGCCTTCGCAGATACTCTAGAACAACAGCTCTATGAAAATTCATCCGATGAGGAGGACCTTGACGAACACGAAGACCACGTCAATCGGTTGACCAACAGGCTCATGAGGTCAGACATTGCAGACTCCGATCTAATACAAAGCACCTGTCCTCAAGAGGTTAAAGACATCATGCAAGTACTGAACAGACGGAAAGCACCGGTATTTGATTTAATATCAGACACCATGTTAAAATGGCTCCTGGATAATATTCTCGATGCAAAAGCAGCGATTATAAACGAAATTTTCCGCATGCAAAAATATCCCAAAATATGGAAATTGGCAATAGTTATCGTTCTTCCAAAACCTGGTAAAAACCTCATGTTCCCACAAAACTGGCGACTCATTAGCATATTATCCTCTCTGTCAAAAATAGTAGAGCGGGTGCTTCTAAATCGACTAACTGAGGTTGTAACCGAAAAAGAAATACTTCCAAAAGAACAATTTGGCTTCAAGCCATTACACTCCACAGAACTCCAGCTTACTAGGGTGGTCCAACACATTAGAATAGGGCTAAACCGCAGGAAATCAAAGGGTTTGGTTATGTTTGACATAGACAAAGCCTACGATAAAGTCTGGCATGCAGGACTTATTTACAAAATGCATGAATCCCAAATGCCACTGCAGCTCATCCAAATCATTGGCTCCTTTCTAAAAGGCAGATCATTTCGTGTCAAAATTGACAACCATCTCTCAACCATGCGGCCAATTCAAGCTGGAGTCCCACAAGGATCACCCATCTCCCCCATACTATACAACATCTTTACTGCAGACCTACCTCGGCTGCCTTTGAATGTCCACAAGTCCCTATATGCCGACGATACCTGTGTTTTATATTCATCCAGACAAGCAAGAGTCATCACCACCAAGCTGCAACTCTCCATAGACATACTTTTGAAGTATTTTCGCAAGTGGAAGATCAAGTTAAACTCAGACAAGACCTAGGCATTATTTATAACCAGAAAAAGACTACAACAACCGAAAACTTTGACTGTTGAAAACGAAAATATTGCCTGGTTAAGAACAGCCAAATATTTAGGACTGACAATCAACAACAAACTCTCCTGGACCGACCACATACGCAACAAACGAGGACATTGCTACAATGTACTATCCCAACTCTTTCCACTCCTCAAGGCCAACAAACTCAACATCAAGAACGGTCTGCTGATCTACAAACAAATAATACGACCGACACTACTATATGGTAGTACAGCCTTCTACCAGACGACAGAGACCAACAAAAAGGCACTACAATCTATCCAAAATAAAAGCATTCGGCAAATCTTCGGAATCCCATGGTATGTTAGAAATACGGACTTATACAAGGACCTCAGAATAGAACCTGTTGACATATTCGTACGTGACAAAGTACTCAAAACTGCTCGACAAAGTAGACAACCATCCTAACACTACCCTGGGAATCCGAAGAAACTTATCCAACTATCCGCGCTAACTTTAAGAAAATATAATTGACAATAATCAGAATAGGACAATCTTGTTACTCATGGTGAGCAAATAATTGCTCACAGATAGAAGGGAGCTAGGGTGCTAAATCGCACCAGCTCCAAGGAAAACGAATCCAAGGAAGGCTCAACACATAATTGCCGAAATACAGCCTGATTTATATGAAGAGTGTATGAAAACTGGGCCTCTAGATAACACAACGTACGCACCAGCCGCGGTAGCGACATAACCATAATCATCTTTAAATTATAATTACAAAAAATTCCTTTCAAATAAAGCCAATTTCATGGATATTAAAAGCATTTTTCTTGTTTTATTTCAATTTGAAGTTCACCGCTAGAGGAAACAAAACACAATAGTGCTATTTATGAAATTTTGCAGTTCCTACCTATGTAATGAGGTCGAAAATGCTTGAAACGTAAAACTAAATCAATATGTTCTAAGAATGTATGATAAAATTTCTGGGACTCTTTATGGCTTTAAATATATCTACACTGCGGAAAAAACTGTTAAATATAACCAATAATTTAGTAAATAAGATGCCTGTATTAAAAGAGATAACTAAATGAATCGTATAAGTTTGCATGAAGTCCCGGCTGCTATACTAACACTTCCTAATTGAATGTACAATTCAAAGAAAAATTATAACTGTGGTTTTTCGGTTGTTTTCCCGCATTTTTATGCTTAAGGATACTTCCTTCCCTGAGAATCAATACAAAATTAATTTTCTTAATTCCAAATAGGTTGTATGAAATGTTAAATTAATTAATTTCGTTTTTTTTCCTTTTCTGTCGGCAACTATGTATTTAAAGGATGCAGTGTTAACAGACTCAGTATATTAGTTGAACGCAATTATGATATAAAAGCTAGGTTATTAATAAATATATTAAAACTTTTAGAAAGGTAGACTGTTAAATTTATAAAAGATCTATAGTACATATCCATCTTGTCTTTATTTCTTATTCTAAACTAAGTTTTTATCTATGAATCAGCATAAGAAATGATACAAGTTATTTAAAGTTTCACCACTCAATACCCAGATTAAATTTTCACTGAATACATGCTGTATTTAATTTCATCTTCAGTTTCCATTTTGAAGGACCACATAGAACACAGAGCGTGTCCTTTCACCATAAACAACCTGGCTCACTATGGCTTTGTGATTCTTTGCCCAGCTTTATTGCATTTGCATTTACACATAAATACGTAGCCGTGAATAGTATCGAAGCCAAAGGTGCAGGATCCTTTATGGAAGCTCGCCAACGTTCTGCATCGTAGTAGAAAGGCAGAAATTGTGCACCCCCCAATAGCAACTTATCAGACCTCATCGTTGACTACCTGAACCAGGACTACCCTGTCTGAAGCAGCGTAGTAGATATCACCGAAGTTATATTTCAAGGATTTAAACTTTGGTAAGTGGGGTCAGTGGGGGTGGATGGTTCTCATTAGGATTGGCTGCTAGTATTCGTAGTACAGTAGAGTTATGAATTAGGATTTATCGCATTTGCTGTTTGTAGTCTAATTAGTCTGGCAGAATTTCTTAGAAATTGCAGCTCTACCTAATTGTATTCTGACACATGGATCATACCAACGGACAATGGTTGCAAACAGGGATTATTGTGATGTTAACACGTATTCAATCTTCTGTATTGAATAGCAATACAATTCAAAACTGCCCATTCTGTAATTGCAAGGTAAATATAATTTTCAGCATTGTGGTCAAGTTCCTCTATTTATACGAGTATCTACAACATTTGCAACTGTTTGAATATGCAAACAACCCAGAAAGTAGCAAAGAAAATGGAAAAAGAGTCCGGAGAAAGTGTGGGAGCATCACGAATATTTAATTACTGGCAATGCATTCCTTACTTGAAATCGTGTAGATAGGATTTACGGCAGGCAATATGTTGTAAGTGTTTGTAACTGGATTCCGACTGCATCCTGGCACGTTACAAATAACCAAAGAAAGCGATTAAATCAGTGAACTAAGTAAAGGAGTGAATGGAGTGTTACGAGTATATGCACAAGGACTGCAATTTTTTTCAGGCACTCCGTTCGCCAGATACTTTCGTTAAACGAGCCTTGAATTGAGGCCGCTCTTGCATGCAACCAACGTAAAAGTTATCACTTCACACTGAGCATGAATGGTGAGAATTTATTTTCGTGTAGGAAATTGTTTACAAATGCTACTGTTTAAAATTAAGGTAATGAAATTGCAGTACGTGCGAGTAATGACTGTGTTACAGTTTCGCGATTTTCCCGAATGCTGGTAGGGTTTTAATTTGTTTGTTTTTGGAATAATGTACAATTTGTAGTTTATTTGCTTTTGGAATAATGTCTAATTAAAAACGTGTGCTCATGATTTAATTCACTTAATTTAAATAATCTTCTGATTGCATTCAGTTTGATTGCGTGATGGGATTTTTCCTGTTTATGCTTTCTCACCTTTTTCAGCTTCTACCAAATGTTCCAATAAAGGTTAAATCCATCGTTTGCTGTTAGATTGATATCTTATAAAGGTACTTCCATCACGATCATGTTTTTTCTCGGATGACGCGCTTTTATATTGATACGAGTTGTGTTCAAAAAACATCACGATTTTTTTTTAATTATTTATTTATTCATGAATATCTATTTTGTCACCTTCAAAGTAATCCCCATGAGATATTATACACTTGTGCCAACGGTTTTTCCAATCTTCGAAGCACTTCAAAAAATCATTTTTTTTAATCTTGTTCAGCTCCTCCTTCGATGCCGTCTTTATCTCGTCAAGCGTAGCGTAACGTCGTCCTTTCATGGGCCTCTTCAGTTCAGGAAACAAGAAAAAGTCACAGGGGGCCAGATCTGGGGAATACGGTGGCTGCGGCATCATTAGTGTGTTGTTTTTGGCCAAAAAGTCGCGCACAAGCAACGATGTGTGAGCAGGGGCGTTATCGTGGTGCAAAAGCCAATTTTTGTTCTCCCACAAATCCGGGCGTTTCTGGCGGATTGCTTCGCGCAAATTGCGCATAACTTGCAGGTGATATTCCTTATTGACCGTTCTTCCCTGTGGCAAGAACTCATGATGCACCACGCCCCTGCAATCGAAGAAAACTGTCAGCAAAACTTTCACATTCGACCGAACTTGGCGCGCTTTTTTCGGTCTTGGTTCATGCGGCAGCTTTCATTGAGATGATTGAGCTTTGGTTTCTACGTCATAACCATAAACCCACGATTCGTCACCAGTTATGACCCTCTGGAGCAAATTTGGTTCGTCGCGGACAGAGTTTAACATCTCATTAGCAATGTTCATGCGTTGCTAATGAGATGGCACGAGCCAATCGATATGTTTAGGTCCTCAACAACTTCTCTAACGGTGATTCGACGATTGGCCAATACCATTTTCTCCACTTCATTAATTTTTTCGTCTGTTGTTGAAGTGCTCGGGCGTCCGGCACGCTCTTCGTCGTTCACATCTTCTCGGCCTTCTAAAAACATTTTGTACCACCAATAAACGTTGCTTCGGTCCAAGGTAGCTTCTCCGTATGCCACAGTCAACATTCGGAATGCATCCGCGCACTTAATTTCGTTTTTCACACAACATTTGATACACGTTCTTTGATCCATTTTTTTGAATAAGTAAAAATCGAAGACGATTGAAAACACGTGCAAGTTCAGCAGCTATTACCAATCAAGTGAACATTCAAAATGGCCGAGCTTGTCGGCATAAGTAACAGACATGAGCACCAACATAACGCCACAAAAAAATCGAAATTCGAGTATACGTAACCCGCGAAAATTCAAAATTCGTGATACTTTTTGAACACACCTCGTATATTGCATTCATAATTCATAAACAAGTTCTTTAATTAATCCAGGCTGGGGCAGAATGCAGTCTCTAGTTTCAAAAATAACTGAAGGACCCCATGACCTAGTAGAGGTGTGGGGCAAGTGTCTTTAGGTCAAGAGGACAATTCCTTTCTTAGTAGTCACCATGCCATGGTTAGATGAGTACCAGGGCTTTATTATGGACATGTGTTTTTAAAAACAGAGTGAGTGCTGTTATAGTATGGCGGAGAAGATGACACAGAAGCTTTCTAATTTTAACAAGATGCAACAATGGTCTAGACTGCCCATCGTTCACCCAAAATTTTGCAAGAAATTTTTCCCGATCACCTGATCTCTTTGAAAGGGATATTCCATAGGTCCCTCACCCCCCCTCATTTGACACTGTATGACTGTTTTCTAATACTTTGAAGCTGAGGTACAAAAATTTCGACCTGGAACACTTGAAGCTCTGAAGGACGTGATTGAGGAGGTTATCACTGGCACTCCCCAAGATCTACGACGGAGCATGGCCGAAAACTTCTTTTAAATCCTCAATATATCTAGACAATCCATAACCACCTAAGTGACTACTTGACGAGAAATTTTTCCAAAATAAAGATTTCCGTATGGTACATTCACTGAAATAAACTTCTGTCTTCTCAACAATTTTCGGGATAGTAAATGAAATGTAACGTTATCACCTAAAAATTTCTTATGATTCTTCCGATGGCCATAATGACGATAAGTGGTTTCGATTTACGAAGAATATAAAATAAGTTTTTTTCAGAGCGGCGGTAATAACCCGTTATGTTGCCTTAAGCCAATATTGCGCTATAGTCAAATATGTAAAGTTTAAGCTTGTTTTTTTAGTAATACACATTTCATTATGGTATACGTTTCGTATAGTCTCCGCTTCATTCTTTGCAATTTGGTTTATGTCTTAACCAATTTTCAGGACTCTTTGTAATGCAAAATATAGTCGAAACATTAAATATTTTGAACACTAGCTGAATAATAGTTGAATAATATGAATTCAGCTTAATTTTGTGCACAAGAAACTAAAATATGTTGGATGGGGAAAACAGGGCAAAAATCATCCAACCATGATTTTTTAAAAAGATTTCGATCGCAATACTATACGCTACAATTTATGTCTAAATGGGTTTCTATATACTTCACTCTAAATAAGCCCTTCTCATCCCCCCAATTGCTTTCGAAACTAAGATGAGGACATGCAGCATCGGATTGTGTTCGCATCATCCGCTCTCAAGAAGCACATGTGGCGTTGTTGCTGACCAATAACGCATATTTTGCTTATTAACAAAAACATTAAGCCAGAAATGAGCTTCATCGGTGAAGATGATTTTTCGATAATAGTAATTAATAGTAATTTTTAAAAATTTCCAAATATTCCTGGATCGTACACTTTACCATGATGAAAAAATTTATTTTAACTAACGATTTGACATTGACAGTTCATTGAAAAAGTTTAAGAGTACGTTTATATAAAAATTCAAAATCGTTAGGTACCAAATGCAAAACCCTATATAAATACTTTCAATTTAAATCATTCTAACGTTGCCATGAGAAATATTCGTTATTTCAGTTGAAACTGTGCGTATACTCTGAAGTTTGGAGGCAGCCATTTTGAATTTATGCATTTGATTTTAAGATTTTTTGTAAATACAAGTATCCTAGAGCCTTGCTAATCAATCTGGTGAAAGTCGGTCAAATCGAAGTTTTACTCTAAACAGGGCAAAAGTGTTCAGTTTTTAGTGAAAACGGCGGTTAAAAATATTAGGTTTAGATTTTTGGTTTTTTTATATTTGATCTGATTTAGATAATTTTTCAAAAAAATGAGAACTTAACACAACCATCCATAATTTTCTCAAAGATACGTACAAATCGTGGCCACTAAGAGACTAGATAAAACTAAAAAATCACATGTTTCAACCTCCACCATGATGAAACTTGCCTATGAATAATCACCAAAATGAAGTGATATTTAGGTTTAATTATTTACTACCTTCAATTTAAGTGCCTTAAAGCCTTTGAAATTTCGAGCTACAACAAGCTGCCATTTTGTTTTATGAGACCTAACCTCTAATTTTTATATCTTGTTCCTTAGACATTTATCTTCTTCGTAGCACTACAGGCCTACTTGGCCCTTCACTTTCTGGATCAAGCGCCTCCAACGCTTTCAGTCCATTGGCCACGTCCTCCGATTGAAAAGTCCAAGCAGCGCTGTACTGTCTTTGTTAACTGAGTCAGACCAGCGTTTTTTCGGTTCTTTCACTGGTCTTCACCCTGCAGTTCGCCCAACGAATACCTTTCTGGATATCCGTTGTTCGTCCATACGATTCATGTGGCCAGCGCATTGCAGCTTCACTAGTCTTACAACCGTTGTGACCTCCTACTCGCCAAAAATATCATACAACTCATGGTTATTTCGAATTTACCATTGGTCTCCGTTTAGCTTCGCTCCAATTATTCGCCTTAGGACCCGTCGCTCAAAGGCGTTCAATATGTTTGCAGATGCTTTGGCTAGGGTCTAGGCTTCAATCCATAGCGCAGCACAAATCTTATCACAGATTTGTATACTTGGAGCTTTGTTTTCCTGCCCATACAGCTGCTCTTCAAGATTGTCAAAACTGAAGAAAAATTTTATTTTTTAGCTGTATTTTTAGCGAACTAAGTTCTTCGGCGTAATTCATCTCTTTCATTACCGGTTCTTGTTATTTTGGCACCAAAATACACAAATTCACCCAAATTTTTAATATTGTATCTGCCAAGTTTCATATTTTTGGCATTCAAGATATTTTTCTTTAAGATATATATATATATATATATATATATATATATATATATATATATATATATATATATATATATATATATATATGTAATATAAATAAATCGATTACGAGGCGTACTCTGTATCTAGTGACACCGTCCTCTTGAAACCACATATCGTTGAAGCCAAATTCATTCAATTCCGGCCACAAATAATCTTCCAGCATAACACGACGGTCGTTTTCATCCACGAAAAAATTTGGCCCACTTCCACCTTCGGCATGCAAACCACACCAAAAATTATTTTTTTGTGGATGCA
The DNA here is from genome assembly GCA_963969285.1 of Odontomyia ornata. Taxonomy (NCBI): domain Eukaryota; kingdom Metazoa; phylum Arthropoda; class Insecta; order Diptera; family Stratiomyidae; genus Odontomyia; species Odontomyia ornata. Next base: position 137,485,672 of record OZ017738.1, on the reverse strand, counting down.
ACGTTGCCTCAAGAAGCACATGTCAGTTTGTTGCTGACCAATAATGCATATTTTGTTTATTAACAAAGCCATGATGAGAATGTTGACTTTAACTAACGTTTTGACATTGATAGTTCATTAAGAAGTTTAAGGGTAGGTTCATATAAAGATACAAAAACTTAATCTCCCTGATGCAAAAGCCTATATAAATACTTTCAATTTAAGTCATTCTAACGTTTCCATGAGAAGTATTCAATATTCTAGTTGAAACCGTGCGTATACTCTGAAGTTTGGAGGCAGCCATTTTGAATTTATGCATTTGATTTTAGATTTTTTGTAAATATAAGTGTGCTAGAGCCTCGTCAATCAATCTGGCAAAAGTCGGTAAAATTTGAGTTTGACTCTAGACAGGGCAAAAGTACTTTGTTTTTAGAGAAAACGGAGGCTTAAAAATATTTGGTTTTAAATTTTAGCCTTTTTAGGGTTTCGTACTAAAATACAAAACCCTATTGTAATCACGACCTGTGTCCGTCTGTCCGTCCGTCCGTCCGTCCGTCTGTATGTCACAGCACTTTTTCTCCGAAACTATAGAGGCTACAGCCATGGAACTGTGAAAAGGTCAGAAGTGGTGACTTCTTGAAAGTTCAGGGGTCAAAAAATTTTTCAAAGGGGTTTAAGGGGGGTCTCCCCATATGGGGAGGTGACCCAAAAAAAAAAAATTCACCATTGGTAGTCGAGTAGGGTGTCATTGGAAAGGTCTAAATGAGATCTTTACAAAACAAGTCTCAAAATTGCCTTACGAGTACCGAGGGGGGCAGAAGAAGGGGAAATGTACGAATTTTTCGCGTACCCCCCCCCCCCCCCCCCCTCGCGATTGGACACCTTTCTTCCGAAAAATCTGAAAAAAATCATGCATGTAGGCCTTTATGAGTACAACAACAACAAATAATGAGAAGTCAAAATTCACTCAACTTTGTTAGTAATAGTAAGATTTATCGATTTTACATTTTCTTGAATAAAATCCGAACGGTACCCTTAAATTCAATAAAGTTTAACACGCATGAAAAATGTGTTTCCTCCCTCGCGAATGTACACCCGTGATCTAGAAAATCTGAAAAAATTATCAAGGAAGATATTTATGGGTATAACTATAACAAATACCTCAGAAGTCAAAATTCTTTCAACTTTGTTAATAATAGTATAATCCTCGAACATGACATGTTTCTTGATTTTATTCGTTACTGGTTACTGTATTTTGTAAGTAGAGTACAAAACCCTTCTGACATGAGCTAATTGTCTACCCAACTTATTATAAATTCAATCTAACCAAACCTGACAATGGGTATGAATCATCAACGAACTTCATGTGGTATTAAGCGATACCAGGAGCTGTTCAATGATATCAGATCCAAATAAGAATTCACGTGTGGCAGCAATGTTCTCTATCCTAAAGAGTTCAATGCGTGCAAAACAGATGGCACACCTGAAAATATCTCATCATTTCCTATGGGGTGAAATAATTGTACCGTGGTTTTTAAGGGGATCTCCCCGTATAGGGACCTAACCATTTAAAACAATTTTTGCGCGATTGGTAGTCGCAGGAAAGGTCTCAATGAGATCTTTTCAAAACAATACCTGACATAACCTTATCAGTATCGAGGGGTTAGGAGAAGAGCATAAGTACGAAAACCACATGGCAATGGAACAATATGCACTTTTTACAGACTCAGGCATTACGGGTTTGCTAAGATTTGCATGAAAGCTTCAGAAATCATAAGTATCATGAATACTTTTGAGGGTTTGCTCAACTAGTGACGTCAGCAAAAGTAAAACAAAATGACAGTTAAGGTACATTGTATTAACGCTTAATTGAAGTTATTAATGAATGGCTGAAGATGAGCGCCTATAATTTAGAGGGGGAACAAATCGAATAAGGAGAGAGGTGCTCCTTCCAGAAGGCCTTTGTAACCATCCCAGGGTTCGAAAAAAGTTTTGTGATGGCATGAGTCGATGACTTGAATTATTCATCTAATATTTAAATAAGAAATAATTATAATTTATTTAAAAGATGCACAGTTTCTTTTATAAGTACACAACAATTGGCATTATGTTCGAGATTAAATAATTTTTCTGAATGCTCAGCCGATTGAACATGTTCAAATTAAACATTAATTTAGCTATTCTTGTTTATTTTATGCCCGCTGGCCATTTATCTCAGTGACAGACACTGTAGATGACTCAAAGAGGTCGAAACGCGTCTGCACACTCAACAAAGCAAGGTCCAACAGCTTTTGAAGAAAACATATTTAACACTATTACTTATATTTTCATGAACACCCAGGAAAAATAAAAGTTCTTAGGTCAATTTGAAATATGTATGTATCAACCATCAACACGTGTTATTGTTGTTATAAATCCATGCAATTGAAATGGCGATAACTCACCTGATTATGATTTGATTTCCATGACGTTTCGTAGGCATAAGGGTTTTATATGAACCTACATAACTGTAAAATTTTAAGAAGTTTAAGAACACCGCTTCGATTTTCTTTCTATTATTAACAGAGTTGAGTGAATTTATATATCTATCGTGATTTTTTCTGGTTTTTCAGCTCAAAGGTGTCCAATTGCGTAGGAAGCGGACTCAGACTCACTTGATACCTCACTTGGCTGCATTTAATGAAAAAAATTGTCATGAGGTACTTCGCTATGAGGGGGGGCCATTAAAAAAAATTGAAAATATTTGACAAGCCCTAAGCTTCTAGAGACCACCACTTCTAACCTTTTCACAAAGTTTGAGCTTTGTTGCTTCTATAGTGTCTGAAGAAACTTCTTTTAGCGTACGGATAGACGGACTGATAGAATGTGAAACTAGTAGGTTTTTGTAAAATTTCTTTCACAAAGTCTTTAAAATCGTTGAAGTACTAAAGCTATATTAGTGTCGTTTAACTGGATGAAAGCAGGCATTTAAAGGGTTCGTTGAAAAATCCTTGTATTCTATAGGTTTGAATAAAATTTACAAAAGTTATAGCCATTTGAATTTCCTCGAATTACAACAATCATATACGAGTACGGTTTTTCTACTACATGGGCTTTCCATCGAACCAGACACTATACTATTAGTTAGATCTTCTCCAGATATTCAGATTAAATGAACAACAAAAATATATTTAAGATTCCAATGTCTGGAATGTTGGCTGGTTAACATTGAGTTCTTTTAAAGTGAGAATATATTTGTTGTGCATGTCATGAAAGTTTTTTTTGAATCAAATCACTAATATGAGGGTACCTCTGTCTACACAACTTATTTTTTCTTCCTTTACATCTTAGTTGTTTATATTTCACTTGATCCATTATTACTCTAAAAGTTTTAAGATTTATTTTAACAAGATGATTTGCTTTTTAGTATTGTCCTTCCTTCCATGGCATTTGCTGGTTGTTTACCATTGCGGTTGCACACATTTGCGTAATGGAGACTGGAGAATTCAATCGAGTACCAGAGGAATTAAAAGCGATCTATGATTATAGTAATATGAGAAATATTAACGTAAATAATAATAATAATAATAATAATAATAATAATAATAATAATAATAATAATAATAATAATAATAATAATAATAATAATTATAATAATAATAATAACGAAGACTTCAATAATGCAAGTGCTGCCAATATAAAATCTACAACTACAAATACACTTTAAAATCAAATCACAAATGGTGATAGAAATAACCATCAAAGTTCCCATGATACGAATAACGTTCCAGGCAACAAAGCAAGAAGCTTACACTTATAGCCAACAAAGCAACAAGCTTACACTTGGAGGCATCGTATACTTACAAAGTATCCACACTAAATCTGGCCTCCGCAAAAATTCGAACACAAGCCGAAGAGCGTAGAAGCAGGGATTGGCGCAAAAATAAACATGTGCTTCGATGAGAGATTTCAGGATTACCAGATCTCAAAAAATCAATAATTTTGCAGACAAACAAATTCGTTGCATTTAATCTTTTAGTTTTTTATTATGATCTGGCAACACTTCCTTGTTCTGAAATGCGTAAAAGAACACGAGTGTCAAAAAATTTCATTTGTTTTTCATTTTGTTTTATGAATACGACAGGCCTCGGCTCAGCTGACGTGCCCCGGGTCAGCTAAACGGCCCCTGGGAAAATTCAGAAAGTGTGCAACACAGGGTAAATGAAGTGTGTGGATACTATGTGAATGTATTATGCTCGGAGGCAAATTGCAATGGTAAAAATAACAACAAGATAACAAGTTGGGTAAACAGACCTACGCTCATGTCAGAAGGGTTTTGTATTCAATTTACAAAATGCAGTCACCAGATAGAATCAAATCAAGAAACATGTCAAAGACGATTTTATTGGAGAAAATATGAAATACGAAGATCATACTATTATTAACAAAGTTGAACGAATTTCGACTTCTGAGGTTTTTTGGTATTTTTATACTCATAAATACCTCCCTTGATAATTATTTCAGATGTCCATCCGCGACGGAGGAAACACATTTTTCATGTATTTCCCCCCTGTGCCCCCACTGAAGCAAAAACTGACAGTTTAACAACTGTTTTGAAAAGCTCCCATGAAAACTTTCATTTCATACCAATATCGGCTACGTTTGATGAATTTTTTTTTCAGGGGCCACTCTCCTGTACTGTTATCGTCGATTAACGGCCAATTTTTCCGAATCCTAAAATGGTTACAAAACCCTTTTGCAAGGAGCTCTCTCCGACCTCCTTGATTGTTTCACTTATGAGCATTAATTGTAGGTACTCATCTTGAGTCATTCATTAAATTGAATCAAGTGTTCAAAGCATGCACCTTAAACGTTGAAGTTGGGAAAAAATAACTCAAAATTATTCAATCTTCGCATTTAAAACAGCCACTATTTTGTTTTACGATTACTGATACCACTAGCTGAACCGATTCTCAAAGATATACATGACACCTATCATTCCTGAAATTTTCATGCAAATCCTAGCAAAACTGTAGTGCCTGAGTCGGTAAAAAGCGCATGTTGTTCCATAGCCATATGTTGCCATAGTAATAAATGCAGCGCATATTGTTCCATAATAATACTGGAAAATTCAAACCGCTATAACTTCGCTAAATATGATTCAATCTTTATGAAACTTTCAGGATAGATCAATCTTAAAAATAAAGATCTACGTACTGAATTTCATTGAATTTAAGGGTACCGTTAAGATTTTATCCAAGAAAACATAAAATCGATAAATCATACTATTGCTAACAAAGTTGAGTGAATTGCGACTTCTAACGTATTTGTTGTTGTTGTACTCACCAAGGCCTACATTCCTGATTTTTTTCAGATTTTTTGGATCACAGGTGTCCAATCGCGAGGGGAGGGGACACAAATTTTTCGTGAATTTCCGCTCCCTGTGCACCCCTCGAAGCGATACCCATATCGGCTACCTTTGATGAAATTTTTTTTTCGGGAGGTCACTCTCCTATATGGGGAGACCCCCCTTAAATACCTTATAAAATTTTTTTGTGATTGAACTTTGAAGAGATCACCACTTTACACCTACACACAAAATTTGATGTTTCTAGCTTAAGTAGTTTCCGAGAAAAATTGCTGTGACACACGGACGGACGGACAGACTGGTCACGAAACTAGTAGGGTTTTGTAAAATTATCTTACAAAACCCTAAAAACGCGGAAGTGATATTGAATTGCTTTCGTTGGCGGAACGGGAGTTTGTTTTGCGATTAAATTTTACGGAGCTACGGAAAAGAAAAAGGAGGCACGGGACTCGAAATGAGGGAATGGGGAGTGGTATTGAAGGGCTCGTGGAATGAGCATTGGGGAAGGCAACGAAACGTCGACTTGGAAGAGCGATGCATTTGTTAAAAATCCAATGATAAATTGTTTGATTTATTTCGTGCTAATCGTGGTGAACTTATCAAAACATTAGGATTTTTTCAGTTGGAAAAAGATAAATTAGATTATTCAATCGGAGTTTTCTTTACAGAGTGGCGTTAAAGAACTCAAATGAGAAGGTCGAAAAGTCAGGAGGGAAAAAGTGTAACTATTAAGCAAGTTAAAGTTGGAAATCGAGTAAAGAAACGGAAGCGCCGAAAAGAAAACGGCTTTCGCAGCAATGTGACGTTGACACCAAGAGTTAAGGAAACATTTGAATGTTGATAACACCGGTTAAAAAGTCTCGTTCTGTGGAATAAAAACTTTAAAGATATTAGCCGTTGTGTTGGTGAATTTTTTGTGTTTTTATTTGAATAAACTTGCTTGCTAGTAATTTTATGTCCCTATTTTGAAAGTTAAATGTGTTTGAAATTTGTGCAGTCCATTTAATTAAAAAAGAATTAATATTCATTTAGTGCTCGATTTACTTTAATTAAAAATAATGATGGTTTTTCCTAAAAGTGAATTCTTAACCAAACGCATGACTATAACAGAGGCTTTCTGTTAGTTTAAAAATATTTTTTGGTGAATTTATCACTTTGTGGGGTGCCGATACATTCGATCATGACAATGAGATACTCTAACTATCTCTAAGCGAAGGCCCGAAAGGGGCTGTAGGGCTTTAAAAAAAATTAAAAATATTTAGTTATGAATTTAAAAATAAAAATTTATTTTAATATTTTTTGGGGGAATTTAAAATAAAAATAAAAGAAATGTTGCTTTAAGAAGAATAAACATTCAGTCTTTTCACTCACTTCCAAATGAGTATGAGACCCGCCATGTTGGCTGGCCCCTCCGCATATAAGGTAGCCATCGGGTAAGCTCTCGCTTTTTCTTTGCGTTTCAGGGGCTTTCGCTGGGATACTTGGCCTTCCTCACCAGACATAGGCCAAAGCATCAATTTGGATCCTAGATCTGGCTCGAAGGGTGGCAGGGGTGCACCACCACCATTTGGTTACCCCACTCTTATTTTTTAGGTCCTGAAATTTCGTGGCAAGGACGCAATCACCTTAAGTCTCGCGCGTACTTAACCGGGCATTATCGTCACGTTTCTCTCGTCAATCATTTCAGTATGTTGCTAAGCCATCGACACTTATCGACAGTATCCGTAACACAAAGCTGGCTTGCTAGCGTCTCCAGACAGGGCCACCTCTAGTTGAGCATAAATCTTGCACTTGCTGAGCCAACAATTCACCGCTGCAGTTTTGTACGGACAATTACCACCCATTCAAACACTACGGGTGATTCCACTCTGATTGTCGATTAATGTTTTTACAATAATAAATTCCGTACTGTTGAGAAACAATTTTTTTTGTAAACTAATTGACCATCTCTCACGTTCAAGCGGATGTGATGTAGTGAAATGTATGAGTTAAAAGTCAGAATGTATGAGTTAAAAGTCAGGACTGCAGCGATGGTCTGCTGCCTCGACGAAAGAGGATGGTGAGATCCGCCAATATTGGCCTTATCTGAAGACGCGTGAATGCGCTGGCAGGCTAGCGTTTCAGTGTCGGGGGTCGTGTTCTTTTCCCTAGTACAAGGATTCACCACAAACAAATTTTGCATTCACGAATTAAAAAGGGTCGTGTGCCAATCGACTGGTGTCGAGGCCGAGGTAACCTACTAAAGGTTGAAATTGCTTGTACAAAGGACAAATTGTGCCTGAAGTGAACGAACGGACTTAAAGAGATTTCGTCGTTACCGATGATACTTATGGCTCACAAATAAGAGCGGGGCATCCCGGTGGAATCTGTGCCCCCTCACACTCTCCCAACCATATCAAGATTCACGTGTGGACGTGGCCATATATTTCCCATTTGAGTGAAAAACTCATACAAACATAATTTGCATGAATTTTTTCATCAAATGAGAAATATAAATGTGGCTAATTTATGTCATAGTATTATGTGATGGTATCACATAACACTGTAACATAAAATGGCATGTGAGCGGAAGGTAACTCTACTCGGGGAAGAGCCCCTACAACGCAATAAAAGAGGAGAGCACACCCGATAACAAGCTCATTTTAGTGAAGGGGCCGGCCATCGTTGTGGGTCCAATTCCCGGTCAGGTTGGAGGAAAGGAAAGACAGAGTTTTCAGTTTAATTCAGCATTTTCCTTATATTTATTTCCTTCTCGTAGTATTCAACTTTTAATTTTTTGTAAGTAAAATAGCTGGACTACAAAGTCGTATATATATATATATATATATATATATATATATATATATATATATATATAGGTATATATATATATATATATATATATATATATATATATATATATATATATGTATGAAAATAGAACGATTTTTTTCATTTTAGTATGTCTGTACTTGTAATTACAATGTATACAAGTGTAATTTTTTGGAATCAATTTGTTTTTCTCTTCTACTCTATGATAAATTGTGTAATGATTGATACTGATAGAACTGTGTGTACGATACGATTACTAAAATGCTTTATGTAATTGGTACGTGCTACTGAAATCTAATGACGAAAATTTTGCTTAAAGCATCATAGATTGTAATACAAATTGTGTTGAATCATATAATCAATAGAAATTGATTAAAGTTAATGCGTTAATATATACTCGTAAACACAATAAATTTAATAAGAAGAATAAACAGATACTCACTGGCATCCTCGACGAGTACCCGTTGACGATGCGGTGATGACAAAAAATTGATTTTGAAGCCTAGGAACTAATTCTTTTAGAATATTGTTCCATGCATTCGTTTTTATCTCGTTAATTAGTCAAATAGAGTGATGACAGATTCAATGAAAATTCTACTAATTTAACTTTCACCATTGTTTGATTTTTTTAGGGTTTTGTTAAAATAATTTTACAAAACCCTACTAGTTTCACGACCAGTCTGTCCGTCTGTCCGTCCGTCCGTGTGTCACAGCAGTTTTTCTCGGAAACTGCTTAAGCTAGAAAAATCAAATTTTGTGTGCAGGTGTAAATTGATGATCTCTTTAAATTTCAACTACAAAAAAAATTTTATAAGGTATTTAAGGGGGGTCTCCCCATATAGGAGAGTGACCCCCCGAAAAAAAATTTCATTGAAGGTAGCCGATATGGATATCAAATAAAAGGTATTGATGAGAACTTTTCAAAATAGGTCTTAGTTTGGCAAAATTTGCTTCGAGGGGCGCACAGAGAGGGGAAATACACGAAAAATTTGTGTCCCCCCCCTCGCGATTGGACAACTGTGATCCGAAAAATCTGAAAAAAATCAGGAATGTAGGGCTTGGTGAGTACAATAACAACAAATACGTGAGCAGTCGCAATTCACTCAACTTTGTTAGTAATAGTATGATTTATCGATTAAGGTTTTCTTGAATAAAATCTTAACGGTACCCTTAAATTCAATGAAATTCAGTACCTAGATGTTTATTTATAAGTTTGATCTATTCTGCAAGTTTCATAAAGATTGAATCATATTTAGCGAAGTTATAGCGGTTTGAATTTTCCTGTATTACTATGGAACAATATGCGCTGCATTTAATACTATGGCAACATATGTGTAATAATCGAGCAGTTAAAAGGTTAAAGAAAACCTCAAAATGTCCCAGATCAATCGAAATGATCGAACTGGTACGACTGCAGATTGAATTGGAAGAATTTCCGATTAACCTAGAACAATTTGCAATCGAACCGGTTTGAGATTGATCTGGTACGATAAAATACCTTGGACAGGGCAGTTGACATTTTGAGTGAAGGAGACTGGAGGAGAGACACACGTGTGGGAATTAGTGCAGTGCTGGCTATAGTTCAGGTATTGATTTTGATAATTTAAATTACACTAACGCTCACATCTACTGCAACACCCAAACAGGAACGTTAGAAAAACCCACATCAAGTGGGAGAAGTTCGAGAACTCGCACGACAACAACTCGGATTTGGCGGAGTTTTGGAAAAACGGGAAGTTTTGAATTTGCCGTGAGTGGGCACTAACGGATGATCGATTGATTGACGCTGTCTTCGATTGGAAGAGAAGTAACAGTGAAATAAAATTATCAAGAGTTTGCATTCATCCAAAATAATTAGGTGTTGTATATACAAGTACACGTATTACACTTTGCACTATGGAACAACATGCGCTTTTTACCGACCCAGACACTACAGTTTTGCTAGGATTTGCATGAAAATTTCAGGAACGATAGGTGTCATGCATATCTTTGAGAATTGGTTCAGCTAGTGGTATCAGTAATCGTAAAACAAAATAGTGGCTGTTTTAAATGCGAAGATTGAATAATTTTGAGTTATTTTTTCCCAACTTCAACGTTTAAGGTGCATGCTTTGAACACTTGATTCAATTTAATGAATAACTGAAAATGAGCACCTACAATTAATGCTCATAAGTGAAACAAGTCAAGATGGTGGGAGAGAGCTCCTAGCAAAAGGGTTTTGTAACCATTCTAGGATTCGAAAAAATTGGTCATGAATCGATGATAACAGTACAGGAGAGTGGCCCCTGAAAAAAAGGCTCATCAAACGTAGCCGATATGAGTATGAAATGAAAGTTTTCATGGGAGCTTTTCAAAACAGTTGTTAAACTGTCAGTTTTTGCTTCAGTGGGGGCACAGAGGGGAAAGACATGAAATATGTGTTTCCTCCGTCGCGGATGGACATCTGAAATAATTATCAAGGGAGATATTTATGAGTATAACAATACCAAAAACCTCAGAAGTCGAAATTCGTTCAACTTTGTTAATAATAGTATGATCTTCGAATTTCATATTTTCTCCAATAAAATCGTCTTTGACATGTTTCTTGATTTGATTCGATCTGGTGACTGCATTTTGTAAATTGAATACAAAACCCTTCTGACATGAGCGTAGGTCTGTTTACCCAACTTGTTTAGTATGCATCGGAAAGATTCACTTCAAAATAACTTTATCCACGGTTGAATTATTCACATAAATCTTCATCGATTGCATTTAATCCAACTGAATCCTCTGATTTCATTTAATGTCCCATAAAATTTCATATGCAATTTGACACTAGTATAAGCGACATCATAAACATTCCTCCTGTCACGCAGTTCATTCACAGCAAAATTATCCATTTGCTTTAACTTGACTGCCCCCCCGCACTTACAGTGAAAAGAAAAGATTCTCAAAATTTGCCCAAAATGGCTAATAATTACAATAGTCTCCTGACTTCCCATTAATGTTGCTTAACATTTTCACCACCCCACTAAGACTACCTGTTCACTCAAGACTGTGTAATATAAAAAAAAAGTTGAATTATTCGAATTGGACTCATGAAGTTGAATGGATTACAATTCAACTGTTCAAGAAATAACACACGACAAGTGATCATTCACACTTGCTTACGACGACGAGGGTAAACGGTGGCTCCCGAAAATCGAGAGTAGTTACTAGCGCGACACAAAACGCAAAATTTTAATTATTTAGGTATACCATCATCAGAACACAACCACAATTTTTCTATAAATAATATTATTCGATTTGATATTATTTATTAACCGAACAATCACGCATTTGTATTTTAAATTTCTCCAAATTTCGGGAAGTCAAATAGATTTGAAAGCTATTTCTATTGTTATTTAAAATTAAATGTCGTTTGATAAATAATACGAGTACATATCGTATGATATGGATATAGAATCATTCTTTCTGGCGATGCACATTTATTCTCGTGTCAGCGATATTACCACACGCCGCTACGATCGCACACACATTCAATTGGCAAACTCTCAGCCACTGAATTTAGCTTTTAACCAGTGATGTACACTACCAAATGCTTCATTTCACAATTTCTAACAACTTGATGACCACGAAGAGACAGCTGTTTCGTTTTATTCCTGCACAAAAATCTCGTTCCGCAATAAATTTTTTCTCACGCCTGCAAACTAAATCCAAGAACTGCATCTCAGATAAAAAAAAATTTACATGCTCTTCAAAACGTCGTTGACGACGCGGAGCATAAATTAAAAATCAGCAAAATAAAATTAATGAATAACTTGAGTACCAAAGTGACGACCACGACGATACAGCTGTTTCCCGTTCTTTTGTCCCCTTTGTTGCTCCACTCATATGCGGGATAAGTACAGACCTTTCTGTTACGCACAAAAAGACCATTCGTTCGGAAACCTTTCCACCTGCACTAGATGACAAATAATATGAATGAGATAACCACATAAAAAATTTCACTTCTTAGCAGTCACCACACTCCCTAGTAATTGTTGTGAGAATTTGCATAATGATTGATATGCAAAGTGTAATACGTATACTTATGTGTACAACACCCAATTGTTTTTGGATGAATGCAAATGCTTGATAATTTCATTTCACTGATTCTTCTCTTCCAATCGAAGACTGCGTCAATCAATCGATCGCCCGTTAGTGCCCGCTTGCAGCAAATTCAAAACTCCCCGTTTTTCCAAAACTCGTCAAATCCGAACTTCTCTCCGGCGTGCTTGCGGTTTGGCGATCTCAAGCGGACTCCCCGTTTATTGCTCGTTGTCACCTTGCGGGATCACTTCCAATGGCAATTGATGAGCCTTCTACTCATTCCGCTGCATACTTGCCTTCGCCAATGATATCCGTGCATGTGCATCGGGAAAAGATGTTGCCATGTCCGCATTTCAGTTGCAGATTTGAATTTTTGAAGTATGAAAAATAATATTACCGAAAAATAATAATGGAAAAAGGTAAATATTAAGAATATAATTATAACGAACGGTTTAGATTTAGTATGGGAAAAAAAGATCTAAAATTTATATTAAAAAAAAATATATATCAAAAAAAATTATTTATGATTTATAACAACGAATTGAATAATAAAACAAATGTATCTTCCCAAATCTGCAATTAAAATTTTGGACAGGTGTTATGAAGGGTTTTGAGCAGTTTGCTTAGGCGGCTGCTCGATTACTACAGTGACCAATGAGTTTTTTTAACGTTATGGCCGATGTAATATTTTCTGCCCCGGAGTGTATGGTATGCCGCCCAATATTATGATACTCACTTGCAGAATTAGCGAGTCCCAAATGAGAGTTCACCGATTGATGTGAACCATTTGCTCCATAATCGTCATTGGTACACAGCTGATAAATGGTTCGAGTTTATATTGCAGTAAATGGGAGATTCTTATCGTCCGCCACGAGCCGTCTGCTGAGCAGAAATTTGTAACTGATTTTCGTTTATTGGAGAAACTTTTACCACTAGATGATTGAATGATTATCTATTGTGAGTGACCCAAACCAGATGTCCATGTTGACAGGAGTGATGAATTTTATCCAGTCTTTTGCCAAAAGGAACATCACTATATTGCACTCCTTATTGATCACAACCGTATCCACCCGCACCACCAATGTCGTATGTGTGCGAATGGTTTTGATTAGTCGAATGATTTCGGCTAATAATATCAACAGACTGAATTGCTATGCAAGTATGCTATGCAACTGTTCCGGTTGATGTTGCATTTGATCAATATTCAGATACGAGTAATTGTTACTGTTAATATATTTATATTATTATAACTGCTAGCTACTGAGCTAAAAAATTTAAAGGTATTGAAACGGTTGATCGCGAGGATGGGCGTTTTGTGTGAAAGATGTTTGGAGTTTCAGCTATTAAGCGCATGTTTTCGATATTGTTTTTTATCCACTGGGCTTTACAAATTGCTCCCATAACAGCATGAAAGGCTTCGCGCCGACAAATCGCGTGTATTGCATGAAGCACAAGGCTCAACAACTTTTCTTTCGAAATGTTTGTATCTGTTTTCTGAGTGTTTTATTGTTGAATGTTCTTTCAATTTTTGTTTTCATTTTTAACCATCACCAAAAGTCCAAACATTTATAACAGGTATTTTCACCGATGTATTCTTTTTGGGGTATTAATAGTTGACAATCACAAAGATGGCTTTGAAGCTAATAATTTAATTAACATGCTGTGTAAATTGTTCAAATCTCTAAAGCAGTTCGTATGCCCGGACAGCTCGATTACTACATCGACTCCAAATCTTCCTTAAATCGGAGTTTTCTAGAAAGGGCAAAAATATTGAATTTTCATTGAAAATGGCTCCTAAATACATCAAATTTAACATTTTTGACTTTTTAATTTATGATCCGCAGGATAAAATAGTTTAATTCAATAGTCTATGATTCCATGTTTTATCTCTGGTTCGAGTTTCGTTGGCGTCAACGAGATTTAGTTCGAGTGATTCTTCGGACGGACTATAAGCCCATTCAGTTGTGATACATGCTGGTTTTAAATCAGAACGTATCGCAGCTGGGTGAACGGACACATGGCCAAAGCGTGATAATGATCATATCATCTTGTGGAGTGCTGATACATTCGATCATGACAATGAGATACTCTAACTATCTCTAAGCGAAGGCCCGAAAGGGGCTGTAGTGCTACGAAAAGAAAGAAAAACAAGTTGGGTAGACAGACCTATGCTCATGTCAGAAGGGTTTTGTACCCAACTTCTCAGAAATGCAGTCACTAGCAACGAATAAAGGCTAGAAATATGTCAAAGAGATGTGCACCTTTAGAAAAAAAAATCCATTGTTTTTCTATTTTTAACGGACGCCATTTTGCTGCAAACCAACAAAAATCACTCCAATCATGAACACCTAAAAATAATAATTTTATTGCTCTTATTTAAAAATTTCAAGAAGATCAAATCGAAACTTCAGTGACTGATTCGATGTAAAGTCCATAAAATACCAAAATCATGTGTTATTGTTGTTGTAATTGGAGAAATTTGAAATGGCTAAAAGGCTCAAAATCACCAAGGTGGCAAATTTGGTTCCGACACCATTTTCACCTATGAAATTTTGAAATAGTTGGGTCATAATCATCTTTAACTACTAGATTTAGTTAATTTTATCTAAACCCTTCATTTTTATATGCAAAAAGATGTTAAGATTCTTTTTTCTCTCATGAAACTGGGGAAAAAGTCATTTTGGGAACGCGGCCCAATACCCTTTTCCGTATATGACATGTTCATGAAACAATGAAATACTAACTGAAAAATTAAATTTTCCAGCACGTTTGATACATTTAGTAGAATATCATAATCACAATAATTTATAAAGATAATGTGACCAACTTCAGATTTTAGCTTACACGGAACTTTGTCCGGTAGTCTGTAGGTCACTTCGTGCACGCACTCTATTCTGTCAAAAAAGGAGTGTCCAATTATGGCATACCTAGCGCGGCTGTGCGGTCGCGAGCTGAAATATATCAAGTGAGATAGCGTTCGATTGTTTTGTGGTGATTTTCAAATAATTTTCAAGGTAAGATTATTTCAGTTGTTTATTTTGGTATCGTACATCAATAGTGCATCATAACGGGAACGCTACTAAGTCATTAACATACCAATAAATGAAGATAATTAGTCGTAATACCATTGAATAATACTGATCGTTTTCCGCTGGTGTGATAAAGTGACATACAAGATGGCCGATGACTATTTAAAACATTACGAAGCGTTGAAAAATCATTTCGGCAACGATCATTTCGAGAACGTTGTCGAACATGACATGTGTTCCCGTAATGACAACTATGTTCCCATAATTATATTTTTATTAAGAATTAACCTGTAATTGCTTTTTTGTGAATTTGTGTTATTAAATGATCATATTCATTTTATGAATTATAGTAGTGATTGAAGTGACTTTAAATTTACTGCTTTGGTTGTAGAAACGTAATCTAAGCCGTATTTTAAAATTTTCGTTTTTGCTGGTTTTTCGTCTGGAACAAAAGTCAATAGTAGTTGTTTAGTATAGTACGACCTTCGAAGAGCAGCTGTAAGTTTTATTTAAAATTAAGAGTTTGACTTGCTGTTACAGTTAATTTTGCATTTGTTTTAGATTTAGCCTAGGAACATGGAGACCGAAGAACACAGAAAGAAGAAGATTTCCAAAAAAAATATCAATAAAAATAGCGCCGCTTGCATAAAACAACGCCAGAAAGCGAATGCAAGAAAACGTAAATTTTTAAGTAATTTAACTGCAGAACAGAGAGAGTTGAAAAAAGCGAAGGATAGAGAATATTATCAAAAAAAAGAAGGCTGCAAATAAAGCAAAATCTATAAATGCGATGACAGAGAGAGAGAAGCGTAAGCAAAGAGCTCTGTGGAAAAGAAACTCTAGAAAATATAGGCAGAAGAAAAAAGACTTAGCCAACATTGTAGATAATACTCCACCACTTTCAGAAGAAGAAAACATAAACAATGAAACTCCACGTTCAACAAAACGTAAACACCAAGGCAGGAAAGTGGTCAGAAAAGAAAGAGCCAAAGCTTATCGCACTATAGCTAAGCAAAATTCTAAAATGAAGAAGATGCAAAATAAAATCGATTCGTTGAAGAAAAAAATTCAACGCCAGAAAAGACGAGAAGCAATGTTGAAAACAGCTTCCCAAAATGAGACATCACCAAACACCAAAGTTGACCATTTAATCAGAGACTGTAATGTGACTGCTGACGTACGAAAAAAGCTTTTATTTGCAGAGGTTATGACCTCACAATTACAGGTAACTGCTGATAGTTCATCTAAGAATTCTAAAGAACGAGAAGCATTCCAAAAAAGTGTGAGTGGTACAATCGTTAAAAAATACCGTATGTTGAATATGACCAAAACATTTTTACCTAAGAATAGAGATAATAAAAATATTCTTTAGGCTGATGCAAAACGAAGAGTGTGTGTTGTAACAGCAGAAATCCGACCTGAAATAGTCAACTTTTTTGAAAAAGATGAAATAAGCAGAATGTGTCCTGGAAAAAGAGATTTCATTAGGAGACGTGCAACTAAAAAGCAGAAACGTATTCTCTTAAATACAATTAAAGATTTGCATCCAAAGTTTATGAAAGCCACATGGATTAAATTATCTTATAATACATTTCTGAGGGAAAAAACCATTTTGGGTTGTTTACCCAACGGTAAAAGATCGGAATACCTGTTTGTGCGTGCGACATGAAAATTTCGAATTCATGATCAAAAAATTATACAGAGTAAATGAATTAAACTATGGAAAAGTTTCAAAACTAATCAAGGACGTCAGTTGTGATGAGACATCTTATGACTGCATGTTTTCCCGATGTGATAAATGTAAAGAAATACCAATGACCGCTAGTGAGAGTGATGAAGATTCAATTAATTATTTTCAATGGAAACCTACGAAAGATGAAAGATTAATAAGAGGTGAAAAGAAGATCGTGAAAATTGTGAAGAAAGTTCTTGCTACCAGCACCATTAAAGAATTAAAATTCAAACTAGCAGAGGAGATTCCAGTTATGAAAAAACATATTTATGGTATTTATTATCAAAACAAAGTTAAAGAAGGAGTGAGAAAGAATTTAAACAATGAACTTATGTTGCAAATAGATTTCTCAAAAAATTATGTCACAAAATATGACAGAGAAATTCAATCAATACATTTTGGTGCATCTAAAATGCAGATAACAATTCATACTGGCGTCTATTATCATAAAGATGATAAGAACAATTTGCAGACATCCTCATTTGCCACTGTTAGCGACTGTCTAGACCATCAAGCCCATGCAGTATGGGGTCACTTGAAACCAATATTAAGAAAAATTCTTGTGGATAAACAGCACATTGATACGCTTTTCTTTTTCTCAGATGGGCCTACGTCGCAATATAGAAATCGCACCAACGTTTATTTGTGGCTGAGGACCTTAGTAGAGTGCTGTGAACAAATAACCAAAGCTGCTTGGTTTTATAGCGAGCCAGGACATGGAGAAGGTCCGATGGACGGAATAGGAGGATATTTGAAGAGGACTGCAGACAAGCATGTACTAATGGGGAAAGATGTCAAAAATGCAGATGATTTCATTGAAATCTTCAAAGATTCAGCTGTTATGTTGCGTAAAATAACGAATGAGGAAATCATTAGCATCAAAAATACAGTTCCCGAAAAAATTGATCCAGTTCCTGGAATTTTGAATATCACAAAAATTACATGGGAAAAAGCATTAGGGAATGTGATTAAACTAGACCAACACGGTCAAAACCAAAGAGCAGTTATATTAAATATATTATCAAATACTCATTTAGAAAACATACATCAAATGAAAAAACAACCCATTAGAAATACATCCACCACACTGAGAAAACAACATTTTGATACAGAGACGGAAGCTTCTAAATATATGACACCCCTAGACTTCAAGCTAATAGATAATTTGAAACCTAGAAAAAGCATATATGATGAGGTGCACAGTTCATCCGCTTCTGAGGATGAAGGTCTTATGGCAGTGCGTCATAAAAAAGAACAAGAACGAGACATGGGTGCTAATACGTCTTACGCAGATGAACATATCCATCCTAACAAAATAATACCCGGAACATTTTTATTGATTAATGTTCCAACGAAAAGTAGGAATCTGTTTTACAAATACTCGTATGTTGCGATTGCTGGAACTAGTGTAGACGATGAGGGAGAAATCAAGGTCATATTCCTAAAGTCAGTTCGTAACAGTGCCAGAGACTTTAAAATTGACCACAAGGATGTATCCTACGTTACATACGAGCAAGTTTTAAAAATTATTCCTAAGCCTCAGTCAATAAAGGGAGCAAGTCACAATCCATACTATCATTTTGAAAATGAGATGGATATTTATGAGAAACTTTAGCTGATTTTAAATACATGAACTAATGTGTGCTCTACTATTTGTTTAATTTTAGATTTTGCTCTATTCCTTACTTTAAAGTTTTTGAAGTGACTGTTTAAGTTTGTTATACAACTATTAATTTCATTTTGTTTTATTTAAAGTTCTCATGTAATCTTTAGATCAATGATTGCATCATCTTAAAGTTTTAAACGTAAGGTTCTTGCAATACTTTTCATTAAAACTATTCACAGCAAAAGTTTACTTTTAGCATAGTTTATACTTCTTTATAAAGTCTAACAGTTTGAATTCTTAAAAATAAAGTTCCTTCTTTAACATTTGTCATTTCTTTAATACTGTAATTAGTTACCTAAGTCATTTCCGAAATTCTATTTTCATTTCGTGAACGTCGCGATCATTCAGTGAACGTTTCGTCATTTATGGGAACGTAGTAAATATATAATTATTTAATTCAAGATAAAATGTATCTTCTTCATTTGCAATTAAAATTAAGTACTACAATAAACAATTTTCCAGAAAAAAAACAAAAAAACAATAAAACCTAAACCATTGTAAATAAACAGAACTTTCGTTGAAGAATATTTAACATGTGCTTCATAAATGTTACTTTTTATTAAAAAAAGCTAACAGAAGACCATGTTGAGTACAACTTAAAATATATTTTATTCAACATTTATTGAAATATCGTGCTTTCAAAATAAATTTTATGAAATTTATATTTTTAACAAAAATATCCAGGTTTTAAAATACGTTCCCTGAATTATGATAGGATACACCCAGCCTCTTTGAAAACGCGGATAAATAATGAAAATGTGAGTATTTTGCGCGCTTCTTTTACTGCGCTATTGTTGAGAGTCTTTTGTATATTGCCAGTTATTTTCTGGACTCCCATCACGTTATATTTTTTACAAAATTTCATATTTCCGAATTCGTCACCTTGGTGATTTTGACCCATAACTTCCGTGTATATCATTCGATTTTCATCAAACTTACATAGTTTAAGGACCTTTTGTAGGACTACCTAAATATCAAACTCAGTTTAAGAGTACCTATACGATTTTATTGGGGAAAATGTGAAATTCTAATGACATACTATTATTAACAAAGTTGAGCGAATCTTGACTTCGAAGGTATTTGTCGTGTTGTATTCATAAACACCTCCACCTATAATTTTGTTCTGATATTTTTGTTTTGAAAAGTTTTTATCAAGACCTTTCATTTGATACCCATATCGGCTACCTTTGATGAATTTTTTGTTCGGGGAGTCACTCCCCTATATAGGGAGAACCCCCTTAAATACCTTATAAATTTTTTTTTCAGTTGATCTTTGATGAGAGCACCACTTTACACTTACATGCAAAATTTGATGTTTCTAGCTTAAGTAGTTTCCGAGAAAAACTGCTGTGACACATGGACGGACGGAAAGATAGGACGCGATTTTAGTAGGGTTTTGTAAAATTATTTTACAAAACCCTAAGAAGGTAAGACAAGTTGGGTAGACAGACCTATGCTCATGTCAGAAGGGTTTTGTACTCAACTTACAAAATGCAGTAACCAGCAACGAATAAAATCAAGAAACATGTCAAAGACGATTTAATTGGGGAAAATGTGAAATTCGAGGATCATACTATTATTAACAAAGTTGAACGAATTTTGACTTCTGAGGTATTTGTTATAGTTATACCCATAAATATCTCCTTTGATATTTTTTTCAGATTTTTTAGATCACTGGTGTCCATTCGCGAGGGAGGAAACACATTTTTCATGTATTTCCCCCCTGTGCTCCCACTGAAGCAAAAACGGTCAGTTTGAGAACTGTTTTGAAAAGCTCTCATAAAGAACTTTCAGTTGATACTCATATCGGCTACGTTTCATGAAATTTTTTTTCAGGGGCCACTCCTCTGTACTGTAATCATCGATTCATGGCCTATTTTTTCGAATCCTAGAATGGTTACAAAGCCCTTTTGCTAGGAGCTCTCTCCTGCCTCTTCGACTTGTTTCAATTGTATGTACTCATCTTCATGATACCTATCACTCCTGAAATGTTCATGCAAATTCTAGCCAAGCTGTAGTGTCTAAGTCGGTAAAAAGCGCATATGGCTCCATAGCAATATGTTTCCATAGTAATACAGGGCATATTGCTCCATAGTAATACACGAAAATTCAAATCGCTATAACTTCGGTAAATACTATCGATCTTTATGAAACTTTTCGAAAAGATCAATCTTATAAATAGTCATCTCTTTGCTAAATTTTATTGAGTTTAAGGGTACCGTTTGGATTTTATTCAAGAAAACACAAAATCGATAAATCATACTATTACTAACAAAGTTGAGTGAATTTCGACTTCTCATGTATTTGGTGTTGTTGTACTCATTAAGGCCTACATTCATGATTTTTTCAGATTTTTCGGATGGAAGGTGTCCAATCGCGAGGGGGGGTACGCGAAAAGTTCGTACATTTCCCCTTCCCCTGCCCCCTCGGTACTTATAAGACAATTTTAAGACTTGTTTTGAAAAGATCTCATTGAGACCTTTCCAATGACACCCTACTCGACTACCAATGGTGAAAATTTTTTTTTGAGGGGTCACCCCCTTATATGGGGAGACCCCCCTTAAACCCTTTGAAAAATTTTTCCACCCTTGAATTTTCAAGAGGTCACCACTTCTGACCTTTCCACAAAGTTTTATGGCGGTAGCTTCTATAGTTTCGGAGAAAAAGTGCTGTGACATACAGACGGACGGACGGACGGACGGACGGACAGACGGACACAGGTCGTGATTGCAATAGGGTTTTGTATTTTAGTACAAAACCCTAAAAATCAAATCTTAATAAGATATTAAGCTTATTTCTAAAAGCTGTGGAAAATTTCAAAACCAATTGAAACCTTTCATTTTGCAATAAAATGAAAAAAATTATCAAATATTAATTTCAATAAACGCCAGGTCCACTAGATCCATAATGTATTCTCCTCAACCGAAAAACGTACTCATTCTCCTCAAACAATAAGTTCCCGGAAATTTTAATTAAATCAAGAAAGAGTTTATCTTTCATCAAAGATCAACATAGAATGTGCTATTTAGCAAAAAATATACGTCAGATAAAATTCCACATAAACATCCCTTAAAATTCCAATCGGGTTCTTTGCTATCCGTATTGTCTTCCCCAACGTCTATTAAAGCTGTATTTATTTCGATTAGGATAAATTAATTATGCTTTTGGCATCGGTTTGTTGCTGGTTGTTGTCTTCAAAGTTGCTTTTTAATTAAATTTGAAATATACAATTAGTATGCACAGACCCCTTCGAATGAAATCTTAAGTAAATAATACAGTATAATTTATGATGAGACAGAAAAACCATTTTACTACGGTGAAGTATTTGTACTACGTTGAAGAGAGTGGTTGAATTCCTTGGGATCGAAAAGAAAGCTGTTGGGGGAATAAGATGTTTGGATATTTGCTTAATGGTAATGGAATGCTATACAATACTAGAGTTGTAGTCGAATTGAAGCATGCTTTATAAATTATCCCCAAGATATTATGGGAATAAATCAGATTTTAAGCGAAGAATTTGCCTTTCAAATTCTTTACTTAGCTCAGCTATGCAAAGCCGATAAGTAGAAAAGGTTCCCAGGCTTAAATGAAAAGATCGTTTACAATTCGTGCGCGTGTACGGAAAGCGCTTGGATTGGTGGGCTGAGGTGTTTGTGCCGAAGGAGCATAGTAAAGGATTCATTTGAGGCTTGCTTGATATTAAATCTGATATTAACATGTATAACTACGTCGTGATAATTGCTATTACCAAGTGCAGCGGGAATTTCGCAAGATAAATATTTTATTCAGATTAATTGGTGGATGGATTAATGTACTTATCCATTCCGTAACAGTTCACAGAAAAAATAGCAAATTCAAAAACAAAGAACACAACGAAATGCAATGGCCTCGAGGGCACTTTTGATTCATTCATAACATACGAGTATATTAATCCTGGTTGTATTTTATTCTTTGTCGCTTATTTCTTGTTTGTTTTAATTTGTTGGTTATCCCGGCAATTTTAACATTTCGTTTATTCAAATATATTTATATTTGTTTATTTTAAATAAACAAATTGTCCAAATTGCCGATGTAACCAATAAATTAAAACGAGCATACATTAAACCTTGAGACAAAGAACAATATCATCGCTTAAGGCGCAGCCCCCACTGAAACTGCAAATGTAGGTAAAAAAACCTTTTTAAAATTTTTAATGAGTTGATTCAATGCCAATAATTTATATTTTACAAACGTAGCTTAAATCCACTCGGTACGTTAAATAGTTTCCGCGATTTACTACATTTTTCAACGAAAACATGCTTTTTTGCTTGAATTTAATAACTTATGCCATAAACTTTTTGCAAAATGTTATAAGTTGATTCAATCGCCAAAGATTCATTCTGACTTCTAGCTAAAAAATTTTGGCAAAAATTTGTAACCTTTCTGAGGGGAACGGCTGTAAAGTATACCCAAATTTGCAATTTTAGGGGGGCTGCGCCTTTATGTATAGTATCACAACTATCTTTTTATCCATAATTAGCTAAAGGTGTTTTATATTATATAAAGTATAAAGCTTAACCTTTCAATTATGCATAATTTTTTTTAATTCTTAAATTATATTTATTTATATTATTCTTAAATTTTATTCAATTACTTTATGTATTAAGTATCCACAGGGCAATTCTCTATTTTCTCCAGAAGCCGTCGGGCCTTGCTTTGTTATATAATCAGATGCATTTTAACTCCTTTGAGCCATCTTCAGTGTCACTGAAGATGACTCAAAGAAGTCGAACCGCGTCTGCTCAAATAGCAAAGCAAGGCCCGACGACTTTTCTTAAATTTTATTCTTGAATCTCTGCTTTATTAACTTCAATCCTTGCAACGCAGTACGTAATGTTGATGTTTACTTCGCATGCTCATATTTGGTCCGTGCTCCACATTCTCATCAATATTTCACTCGTGTATATAATATCCACGAGTGATTATCGAGCATGTTGAATCAACAAAAGAGTACGCCTGCCAGAAGTTTAAATAAAGCAATGTTCTCCAAATATTAAAATTTTGTTTTAAACATTAAAAGTCCAATTACAAGTTA
Organism: Odontomyia ornata; assembly: GCA_963969285.1. NCBI lineage: Eukaryota > Metazoa > Arthropoda > Insecta > Diptera > Stratiomyidae > Odontomyia > Odontomyia ornata. Next base: position 137,461,963 of record OZ017738.1, on the reverse strand, counting down.
ACTAAATATATACCATAAAGACAACAGAATTAATTCATACATAATACAGGGTAGGATCAAAAAATAGGACAGAATTTCTGTAGTGCAAGCCGAGCGGCAGTGGGAGGCTGTACCACTTGGGCGTGGAAGTGGAGAACTTCCCAAAGATCTCACCTGCCGGAAAGTGGAAAGTAAGCACGTCAATTCCCGTCAACATATGTTAAGAATTTCGTCGTGACCCAAGTTAGTGAAAACCCTCGAGTAGCGCTACGCAATCGATTTCTGCGTCAAACTCGAGAAAACCACGGCAGGGATATCCGGAATGATTTAGAATGTCTACAGAAATACTGCCATGAGCCGCTTAACAGTTTTTGAGTGGCATAAGCTCTTCTACAAGGATCGGAAACTCGTTGAAGATGCCCAGGGTGCTGGTTGCCCGTCAAGTTCAACGATTGATGATAATGTGGCCAAAGTAAAGGCGCTCTTGAACTCCGAACGATACAAAAACAATTGTTTGATTTATCAATGAGTTAGAGATTTAGTAAATTAGCGTCAAAAAAAATTATTATCCAGAATTTTTCCATGTAAAAGAGTCGTGAGTGATGTTAAGAGAGTTTATGGCCAAGCACATGACCACCTCAAGCAAATGTCGGAGAACATTGCTTTAAATACCGTTAGTAACACATGATTTCTTATTGTTTATCCTGCCAGATATGAAATTCAAGTCCTCATAGTTGACAAAACAATCAATAAGATTGATACTCGGTATAAGATCTAATGTCAATTTTTCATTGAAATGAAGACTAGATCACCGTTTATGCTTGATTTGAAGTCGAAAACTTTTGCTACATTTACCTCTGAAAGTATTTGATCCTCTCTCTCTCTCTCTCTCTCTCTCTCTCCTTCTTTTAAGTTTTAATACATAGATAGACCAATTCAAAGTTGTGCAAGTTTCTGCAATCCATCACATATAATCTTGTTTTCATTTCTATCCGTAGTCGTACTATCGATTTCGATACCAGCCCTATCGACAAGATGTATTTCATCACTAGCGACTTCAAGATTCTATAGCTTCACTCGAGACCTCTCGTGGAATAAGCTGTTCATTTTCACTAAAACGCCATCTACGTTCTGTCAGCTAATATCCTTCAGTTTTTTCGCCCATTAATTTGCTTACCTCACTCCTGAAGTATGAACCGATTAAGTTCTGGACAATCTTCAGGTGTAATTTCAACAAAGCAAACAAGGGATGGTTGTAGTCCAAAAATCGCCGATAAATATTGGTTTTTTAATCTTGCGATGTTTGGCATTGCATGTCTTTCCCTATTATTTCGATGTTTTATCTTGGGAGCTACCTTCTTAATCGTTTTCAATGTGAGCTTCTATAACTCTGACTGGTGGATAATCTATTTCATCACTAGTTCGATTTCCATTTGATGGGTGAAGCCATCGGGCTACCCTTCGCTTCCTGCAAATCCATTGAACGCGCCCTCCAATTTCGAAATCTGAGCAGCGATGAACTGTCTTCGTCCACTTCGGTATCCTCACTTGTCTCCGACCTTCAGTTCTCCCAACGAATACCTTTTGGGTATCCATTGCTTGTCGATACGATTTATGTGTCCAGGTCATTGCAGCTTCCGCAGTCTGGCAATCGTTGAGACCTACGGCTTGTCAAAATTTTCATACAGCTCATAGTTGTATCAAATTCACAATTGGTCCTCGTCTGGCGTCGCTCCGATTATTTGCCTCAGGACCCGTCAGGCTTTGAAAATGAGAAAAAAGAAAAAGTGAATTAAAATTACTTTTTCTAAGGACTTTTTTTTAAGGTTTTGTACTAATATACAAAATCCTATTCAAATCATGACCTGTGTTCATCTGTCCGTCCGTTTGTCTCTATGTAACTGCAATTTTTCTCCGTAGCTATAGAAGCTGCAGCCATGAGACTGTGTGTGGAAAGGTCAGAAGTGATGACTCCTTGAAAATGTATATGTATGATTTTCAAGGGAGATCTCCTTACATATGGAGGTAACCCTTTAGAAAAAAAGTTCCACCATTAGTAGTCGAGTAGGGTGTCATTAGAAAGGTCTAAATAAGATTTTTCAAAACAAGGCAATTACCTTTTTAGTACTGACTAGGGTAGGTGAAGGGAAGATGTACGAAATCATTGAGTGCACACCCCCGTTATTTGCCACTTTCCATCCCAAAAATCTGAAAAAATGTAGCGGTCAGCTACAGTATTCCAAAACTAGCATACACATTTCTCATACACATGCAAGCATCCACACTACATTCAAGCAAACACACAGTGTCGTGCACATTGTATGCATTAGCAGTCGAAATAATAATAAACCAATCAGCTTAATCCGATCACAGTGTATTTACGTACAGTAAACAACCGGCGCATTGCTGGGTACCTATAGACGTTTTACCGTGCTGATTTATGCGTAAGAACTACATCTGTGTACCTCTGAATTGTGTCTAGTGAATTACTATCACCATGGGTAGCGACAACAGAGACTCACCGTCTACCGAGGCCGATACGGTGAGCAACAAATCAGCGATAAGAGCACCGACCTTCTCATTCGACTTTGGTTCACACAGCTTAAAAATCAATTCGAGCTATTCAACATTACAAGTGAATTAACACATTTCAGGTATGCTGCTGCCTATCTTGATACGCATGCTGCTATCGAGGTAGTGCCAATCATCAACAATCCGCCCGTCAAAAATCACACTCTCATTGAAATTTTGTCGCAATCACGTGAAGCAAAGCTAAAACAATTGCTCGAGAAAGAAGAGCTAGGCAACAGCAAACCATCACAATTCCTACACTATATCCACACACTCGACAACAGCGTGCCTGAAAATATTCTTCTTGCAGTCTGGCTGTTGCGTCTACCTGTAGCAACACAAGCAATTCTCACGAACCACAAAACTGATCCTCTCGATGTAATAGTAACAACCACCGATAGTATCCACGAAGTGACAACACACCACAACGCTCGATGCAAAAACAAACCGACGAGCTAAGAAATCAAATAAGCAAGCTCGTAAATATTGTCAGACAGCAACGATCACGCTCATCGTCACGTGATCGATCACGATCACAATCGCGAGACAGACCATCGGGAACTAACGTTGATCCCAATCACTGCTGGTATCACCAAGTGTTCCAAAATCACGTGAAGAAGTGCAAACAACTCTGCACATATAAAGAAACGACAAACAGGGTCATTAACCGCGGTAAATGATCCTGCATCCACGTCAAACCACCTCTTTGTCACTGATCGAGTCACAAATGTCCGATATTTAGTAGACACTGGCTTAGACCTCTGTGTATATCCACGTCATTTGCTCCAGGGTCACAGAGAGAGGCTTGATTACACACTATGCGCTGCAAATGGCTCGCAAATTAATACTTACAGTTGCATCAACATCGTACTCAACGTTGGTCTTTGTCGAGATTTCTCGTGGCGATTCGTGATCGTTGACGTGTCAAAACCAATCATTGGTGCTGATTTTCTCAGTTTTCACGGCCTCCTCGTCGATCTCTAAACAGCCAAACTCATCGACTCAACCACTGGCTTAAAAACTCAGGGCCAGGTATCTCGCTCCAGCAACGTATCATCCATTAAATCAACACAAAATCAATGTCCTTATTCATTGATCATAAAACGATTCTCAGGCATAACACGACCCGATGGCATTTGCAGAGCAGCTAAAAATTCAACCGAGCATAACATCAAAACAACACCAGGTCAACCAATTGCCAGCAGAGCACGTCATCTCGCTCCCGATAACCTGAAAATTGCCAAACACAGCTCAACAAAATGACCAAGCTTGGACTTGCACGACCGTCAAACAGTCCATGGTCTTCACCTCTCCATCTGGTCCAAAAGAAATCTGGTGACTGGCGAACTTGTGGAGATTACCATCAACTCAACGATCGCACGCTGCCTGACAGATACCCTATACGTCTGTTAGAAGACTTTGCGGCTAATCTTCACAGCACAGCAATTTACTCGACAATCGACCTCGTTCGTGCTTTCAACCAAATCCCTGTTTCTTCAGAGGATATTTGCAAAACCGCAATCGCCACACCATTCGTTTTTTACAAATTCCCATTCATGACGTTTGGCCTTCGTAATGCATCTCAGGCCTTCCAACGTTTCATTGACGATGTCACAGAAGGACTTGACTTTGTATTTCCATACGTCGACGATATTCTCGTCGCTTCATCTACCGAGGAAGGGCATCATGAACATATTCAACAACTCTTTACTCGCCTGAAAAAAATACGGCATCGTCATCAACAGCACTTAATGTCATTTTGGCCGGGAAGAGGTGGATTTCCTCGGCTACCGAGTATCTTCAGCAGGCATCATCTCGCTTCCAGAGCGACTGGCAGCAATAGCGGAATTTCCCAAGCATGTGACATGTTTAATTTTTGTCTTAAACATTTTAAAAACGCTGCTGAGTTTCAGCCTACACTCGAAGACTGTCTGCAAGGATCGGGAGTTTAAAGACTCTAGTCCAGTCCATATCTGTACATATATATATATATATATATATATATATATATATATATATATATATATATATATATATATATATATATATATACACTACCGGTCAAAAGTTTGAGACCACTTATAAAAACTTTTGTTATTAGTAAATATTTTAGAAAATATTGGTGATAAATAAAAATCTGCACACCTGCATATTCTATTGTTCATAAAGATTGCCTAAAAGCTAATTCTTTTGTATAGAACCCAAGGAAAGGGCAATAAACAAGTATTGTATCCAAACATCAATGTTAGCCGCGGAACAGGTAGGCCGACAGATCAATTGTTAAAAATTTATTACCTCATTACCGCAGCTGGCGCTTCTTTTTTTTTACATCAACTTACAATACAATTGTTCTAAATTCTCAAAATATTTTTAATTATTATTTTAACCTTGCATTTTTCTGGTTATTTACAGTTATCCACAGTTAGCCTGATCTTGTGGTTCCTACAGTCAAGACATCTCTAAAATGGGAAAAGTGCCGGAAATTAGTGTTGAAACGCGATCTGCCATCCACAACGAAGGCAAATCTGAACGTCAGATAGCGAGTCAACTCAAGTTATCGAAGACTTGTGTCCATCGCACTATTGTGCGCTACAAACAAACCGGCAGTAATCAAGATCGTCCGCGCTCTGGAAGACCAAGAGCTACAACTTCTAGTGAAGACAAATTTATTGTGGTGACCAGCAAGCGGAATAGACGTCTGACAGCCCCAGAAATTCGTGTAGATGTCAACAAATTCGGGAAAAACCTGTGTCAGTGTCTACAGTGCGAAGACGACTGCGAGACGCCAAGTTGTTTGGCCGCGTTGCTGTGCGTAAACCTCTGTTAAAACCGCAGAATAAAAAGAAACAGATGCAATGGGCCCTAACCCATCGAGACTGGACCGAAGAAGACTTCAGAAAAGTTCTTTGGAGTGACGAATCAAAATTTGAAGTGTTCGGGTCAAAAAGAAGAATTTTCGTCCGACGCTCCGCCGAAGAAAAGATGATGCCGCAGTGTGTAGCGCCGACTGTCAAGCATGGTGGCGGATCTGTTATGGTCTGGGGTTGTTTCTCTGGCTCTGGGAATGGAAATCTAGACCAAATCAAAGGCATAATGAAAAAGGAGCAATATAAAGAAATTTGGGAGAAAAACGCCATTCCCTCCGGAATAAAGTTAATCAGCCGTGGATTTATTTTCCAACAGGACAATGATCCAAAACATAGTTCGAAATTATGTAGAAGCTATTTAGACAAAAAACAGTCGAAAAAGTATTAGAAAACATGACCTGGCCACCTCAAAGCCCCGATCTTAATCCCATTGAACTTTTGTGGGAAGAGCTCGATCGAAACGTTCGGGAACAGTGTCCATCTTCACAGCAGGCCATGTGGAATGCATTGGAGGAAAGCTGGAATAATATCTCGCAAGAGACTATAGTTAAATTAATTGCTCACATGCCTAGATTAGTAAAAGAAGTCATAAAGTGCAAAAGAGGATATTTCGACGAAAAATCTGTTTAAACTCTCTTGTGTGTGTTTTGTTAAGAACACTGTATTCGTCAAGACTTCATCTTTTTTTAAGTTTTAAATCTTGTGTGTAAAATGATAATAAATCCAGTTTTCTATAAAGTTTTAAATATCTTGACTTTTATTTGTTTCTCATATTTTTTCATAGTGGTCTCAAACTTTTGACCGGTAGTGTATATATATATATATATAAATATATATATATATATATATATATATATATATATATATATATAAATATATATATATATATATTTATATATATATATATATATATATATATATATATATATATATATTTATATATAGATGTATATAAATATTAATATAAACATCAGGCAAACTATTAAGTGCGAGTACAGTCAGGAGAGCGCTTCATATAAATGGTCTACATAGAAGAATACCACGGAAAAAGCCATACATATCCAAGGCGAATCAGATCAAGCGTATGGACTTTGCTTAAAAAATACAAAAACGAGGCTCCATCATTTCGGGAAGATGTATTATATACAGATGAGAGCAAATTCGAAATTTTCGGCGCGAAAAAGGGCCCAAAAATATGGCGTGCTAAGAATGAAGCGTTCAAAGAAAAGTGTGTTACCAACACTGTTAAGCACGTTGGCGGTTCATTTATGGTATGGGATGTGTGGCGGCAACTGGTGTTGGTAATCTTGTTTTTGTTGACTCAACAATGGACAAAATGGATTATTCAGCCATTTTGAGGGGCAATGTTGCCCTTAGCGTCGAAAAATTAGGCTTGTCTGGAAATTGAATCTTTCAACAAGACAACGATCCAAAGCATACGTCCAAAATTGTGAAAGAGTGGCTTCTGTACCGGACTCCGAAGACACTTGATCATCCGCCGCAGTCCCTAGATCTTAGCCCGATCAAGCATCTGTGGGAACACCTTGACAGAAAAGTGAGACAAAGGGTCATTTTAAGCAAATCTGATTTAAAGAAGGTTACAAAGGAAGAATGGAGCCAAACCTCTCCCGATGTTACAAAAAAACTTGTCGCGTCGATGCCTAGAAGACTAAATGAGGTGCTTAAGTCCAAAGGAAAACAAACGAAATTTTGAAAAATTAGAAAAAATCGACTTTTTCTATTAAAGTTCTGTTATGTTTTGTTTGCTGTTTACTTTTTTTGACGCGTGAAATTTGGTATTTTTTTGGTTAAAGTGAATTTATCTTTGTTGTGTATTACTTTTGTTTAATGTTTATGTTGTATTCAGTTCTTATTAAGTAAGTCTTTGATTCCTTATACACATTTTTGATTTTGTGTTACTCACTGCATATATATATATATATATATATATATATATATATATATATATATATATATATATATATATATATATATAATATATATATATATATATATATATATATATATATATATATATATATATATACATATATATGTATGTATACACTATATATATATATATATATATATATATATATATATATATATATATATGTATATAAGGTTAAGCTGGTCTCAAATTATTTCCCAAAAGATCAGTATTTGACGAAGTTATCGCAGTTTGGATGTTCCTGTATTGCTATGGAACCATGCGGCTTCGGAACAATATGCGCTTTTGACCTACTCAGACACTGCAGGTTTGGTAGGATTTCCATGAAAGTTTCAAGAATGATAGAAGAAGATTGAATAAATTTCCGCGATTTTTTCCTAACTTTAATATTTTAGTCACATGCTGTTAACACCATATTGAATTTATAAATGAATGGCTGATGCTGAGCACCTTAAATTTGGAGGTGAAAAAAGTCGACTAAGTAGAAGATTGCTTTGTATCCATCGTAGTATTTTCTAATGGTATGAGTCGATGACTTGAATTATTCATCCAATACTTACATAAGAGTTTGTTGATAAGTACGGTGTAGCCGGGATTTCGTTCCAGCTCAAATAATTTTTCTGAATGCTCGGCCAATTCAACATGTTCAAGTTAATCACTATTTCTTAAATTTTAAATATTTATGAAAACCCGTAGTCCCAACTTGTTGATTTTTTTGCCGAACTTAATTTTATTTTATTAAATTTTGCTAATTCCCACTCCCCCTCCTAGTTGCAGAGCACTTAGCAGTATGAAAAAGAGTGAGTCATGTTTCTTTGACTTACGTTTGGCTAACTGCTTTGAATTAATTTTTAGGTCTTTGTAAAATTTTTTTTTTTACAAAGACCTACTAGTTTCGTTTTTTACAAAGACCTACTAGTTTCGCGACCTGTTTGTCCGTCTGTCACAGCTAGTTTCCTCAGAAACTATAAAAGCTAGAATGCTCAAACTTTGTAAAAAGGCCAGAAGTGATGGTGTCTCAAAAGTTCAGGTCTTAGCAAAAATTTAAAAAAAATTTAAGGGGGGTCCCCCCCTCACATCGATTTAGCCTTTAAAATTTTTTTTTTAGTCAGAGTTAGTCGAGTCAGGTATCAAATGAAATGTTTTGATTTGAACTTTTTTAGAATCTGAAGTATAATAATCATTTTATGAATTAGGAGTCCAGGGGAAGGCAAAATGTACCAAAAATTTGGGTACCCCCCCTCGTAATTGGACTCCTTTGGGCCGAAAAATCTGAAAATTATCACGAACGTGGGCCTTTATGAGTACAAGGGCGACAAATACCTCAGAAATCGAAATTCACTCAACTTTGTTAATAATAGTATGATTTGTAGATTTTACATTTTCACCCATAAAGTCAAAACGGTACCTTTAAACTTCTTGAAATTTTGCGATTATATAGAGTTATACAAGATATAAGTTAGTTATAATTGACATCGAATCATAATCAAGTGAGTTATAGCCATTTCAATTGTATGGAATTACAACAACAATAATACGTGTTTATGGTTGATATATATTTAAAATGACCTAGGCACTTTTATTTTCTTTCAGTGTTCATGAAAATCTAAGGAATAGTGTTTAACTTGAATATGTTCAATTGGCCGAGCATTCAGAAAAATCATTAAAGCTAAAAGGTGATTCATAACAACTGCACACATTTTTGTCGAAAAAAACATAGTTTTTGTAAAGATTGAGCTGTAACGTTTATTTATTACAAAAATTGGTTCCTTACAATTAAATATAAAACATTGTTTTGGGCATATAAGCACTTCGTGCTGCTTTACAGACTAAAACGATGATTGTAATTTTCGATGACATTTTCGCACATTTCCGGCGTTATCAGGCGTATGTTGGCTCAAATATTGTTTTTTAATTTTGAACGCGACCCTTCAGAAATCCCCAAAGGAAGAAATCACAGGAGTCAAATCCCACGATCTCGCCGGGCAATTTGTGGGTCCATTTCGTGAAATTATTCGATTTCCAAAATTGGTCTTCAATAAGTCAATAGTCTGTAAAGCAGTATGAGGTGCACATATGCCCAAAGTAATGTTTTATTTTTAATTGTAAGGGATCAAATTTTTATAATAAATAAACATTACAGCTCAATCTTTACAAAAACTATGTTTTTTTTCGACAAAAATGTGTACACTTGTTATGAATCACCCTATAGATCAAAATAGCGGCATGCATTGTGCATCTTTTGCATTGATTTGAACGATTTTATATCCAAATATTGGATGAATAATTCAAGTTATCGATTCACGCTATTAAAAAACTTGTTTCGAACCCTAAGATGTTTACAAAGACCTTCTGGTAGGAGCACTCTCCTGCGTACTCAACTTGTTTACGATTGTTTTGATGTTATTTTTTTTTAATAATCTGGTTTAAATTCATTGGAATTGATTGGGAGTTTAATTGATTCATTTAATTTAATTGATTTCAATATTTCGTTGTTCTTTTATATTCTTCTTAATAAAACGGCCATTATGTTTTAGTCGTAATGTTTTTGATTTCTCAAAACGACCTCTTCCGTTCCCTTCCTTCCTCTTTGATGATTGGTTTTTGATGTAAGGGCAGAGAATTTTTTTTGGCATGACTGAGCGCTAACTGGCCTCAAAATGCCACCCCAGGTTAAAAAGTCCTCCATCGTGAAATTAATATCTGCAACTGCAGTGATTTCCATGGTTGCAAAAAACCCACAAACCAAAATCAAGATTTAATTTCGTTCAACATTAACATAACTAAGACTGCTTTAATTTACTGCACACATGCAATGTATAATTTATTCAATGTTATTTCAAGATCAAAATCTACTCTTACCATAAATGTGTAACAATTTTGATTGTTATGTCTTTCGAAAAGTAAAATATGAGTTTTCATCCAGAGTTCACATGCACATGTTTGTAGCATCAAAATGTACTCGTATTTCCACAATAGATGCATGAAACTGAACCGAGAACAATTTACTGATCCGAGAACAATTTACTGGAATCTTCTAGAGTATAAACTTCTTCCTTTACATCTTTTCACGGATGCTCCCATTCTATCTGCCATTATGTGCTTAATTTAAGTAAAACCTCAACTAAATGCACTTGTGAACACTTTCATGGTATTAAAAAGTCTTTAGGAGCGCAAGTTTCATGCTCCCTGACTAGTATACGAACATACGAGTACATATATATTTCATCTAAGATGCTGCGTAACATTTGTTCAAGATGGAAAGATTGAGCGTCGTCATTTTCAGGGGAAATTGCTCATATCTCTTGCTGGTTGAATATATGCCTGAATATGACAAAGTAGACGTTAAAAGAGTGAAGCAACAGTACCTTAAGTAGTACACAGCTGCTGAGAATTATTCCCATTAGTTTTGATCCTGTAACAGCAATTGTTCGAAAGCATTTTGGTGCTGCTGAAAAATATATTCTGGTTTAATAATAAAGTATAAATACAAGCATAACAAGCTGGGTAGACAAAAAAATTCCAAGGGTTTTGAACTCAGTCTACGATATGCATGAACCGATAATGAATAAAACCAAGAAAAATTGTAACGACATACACAATATGAACTGGTTTTAAGAGAAAATATTATTACTCCATTTTAGCTCTTAAATTGTTCTTGACTTATCGACACACACTTTTTTCTTTTAAATATTCCCAGAGAAAGAAGTCCAATGGTGCCAAATTACATGCTCCCGGCGGCCAATTAACACCGCCACAATGTAAGGTAACCGCACCAAACAGTCACTCTTTGTGGATGCATCGGCTTTTCAACAATCACTCGTGGATACGCATTTGCCCAAATACAGCAATTCTGCTTATTAACGAATCCATTCCATTTTGTCTGTTCAACTAACCATTCGGCGTGTTGCCGACGTCTGAAATGATCAGTAGGCTTCAGCTCTTGTGTCAATTGAACCTTGTATGCGTGTAAATTTAAATATTTATTCAAAATTCGCATCAGTGATGTTCGTGAGATGTTCAATTGTTGGGCACGACGACGAGTCGACCTTGACGGCTCTTCTGCCACACTATCGCGAACAACTGCAATGTTTTCCGCAGAACGAACTGGACGAGCATCCACAAGTGATTTCACATTTCCTACAGACCCGCTTTGCTAAAATATGCGCACATTTTTCCCGAGTGTGGACACATTCGGTCGATTATGCTGACCAAAACAATCACGGAGTGTACGAAATGCATTTTGATTTGAACGCACATTCTCTAAATAGGCTTCAATAACTTTAGCGCACTGCTCAATTGCGTACCTCTCAATAGTTCAAATTCGTCAAACACTGAAACAAAGAAATGTAAAATTAAGTTGGGTGAAAAACTTGACGTTAAGGTGTGACATCGTGCATTATGTTTGGACCAAACAAAGTTTAGCAAATTTTGATTTCGAAAGTACTTGTTACCTACTATTACTTCGCCCAATACTTCTAAAAGCGTAGATTGATTTTACTAATAGTCATTTGAAGGTCGAATTTCATAGGATTTAAGGTTACCCTTAGGATTTTGTTCAAGTAAATATAAAATTGATGTATCAAACTACTATTGACAAAATTAAGTAAATTGCGACTTGTAGGGTATTTGTTATTTTTTACTTATAATCCCGTATTTCTGTGATTTTTTCCAGACCTTTCAAAAATTCAAATCGTAATAGGAGGGCAAGCGAAGGTGTTTTACCTGTTCCCCTCTTTGCCTTCCTTAACACTAGTTATGTAAATTTAAGACCTGTTTTGAGAAGATCTGGCAAATTGCTTTCATTTGACACCCGATTTGACTACCTATGATGAAAAATAATTATTGGGGGTCACCCTCCTATATAGAAAGATACCCTGAAAACATTTTCCATCCGAATATTTTAATGAAGTCACCACTTGTGAACTTTTCACAAAATTTAACGGCTGTAACTTCTATATATTCGAAGGAAAACTACTGTGATACACAGAACCTATTTTAGTACAAAGCCTTAAAAACCATGAACAGCGATTTAGAATCTACCTGTAGTTCAATCTTTTTTTTGTTGTTGGGAGGAAAATGTCATGTAGGCACTGAGTTTGTGACTTCCATGCTTGCAAGCAACTTGACTACCCACTAAATACCTCCCCAATCAACCCGAGAACCCAGCCTGGAACTGTTTGACACATTTCTTCGAGCCAAGTCTTATTTTGCTACGCCGTGAAGCACCTTTAAGGTGGGGAGATCCCTTCTCTAGCGGGGGAGGAGAGGGGAAGAGGAAGTGCTAGACAAGCAATTCCCCAGCCCCAGCATGTCCGGCTGCTGTGAGTCCCTTTTATCTTTTAGGACTGCCCGAACATAATTTGCCACCTGGTTCTATTTATCAACCGATTCAAGCATCACCGCAATTATAAATACTGTCCGGGGTGAGCTCTTTCACTTTGCTGTAGAGATCCCTTCACAGTCCGTCCCATTTTGTGCACACAAAAAATGTAGGCGTTGGCTAGGGCTTACTGAAAAACAGGGCAATTCTCTGGTCCCAAGACGTGTCCAAGACTGGTCTTGGATCAGCATTCTTGCAAAGAATACATACAAGAATACAATCTTTGGTATACTGTTTTTTTTATGTCCCATTTCACTGTATTTGCAGCAAAGGGAACTCTTATCGGATCCTTTGCATACTTGAGTGGTGTAACCATAGGCAAGGTATTTGAAACATTATACACACACATTATACGACCTTTATTCAGAAATTATTCCGCATCCTTTTCCATCAAGTCAATGATCAATTTTTGGTGTCAGCCTTACTTTGATCCTGCCCTAGCCAAAAAACTTCCTTTTGATGGCCACTTCTATCTCACCCAGGTCTGTGATGCAGTCAATGTTCTTTATTACGATCGTTACTATTGGCTCGAGCGAAGCTTTACTTGCGCTTTTGCCGAGAACTTTCTTTACTGCCTTTTAATATGCTTCTTTATTATCGACCTCTGCTCCAAATTTGATCAGTATGTGGCCCAAACCCGTCAGTCGTTCTGATTTCATGCCCAAGTCTTCTTCAGGGCTTTTTTCACTTCTGTTTTGTCTCACGTTTTTTTCTTATTAGACGTCCAGACGAATTTTATTTGCTGACACTTTTTGAAGAAGTTTCTTTGTGGTTTTCTTTACTCCATTTGTCAGTACTATCTTAACTCCCTTATCTGGCGTTTCACACCCATTAAGTGCCTCTTCCTTCCTTCTTTTATCCCGAACTCTTTTGATTGGGCTAGTTGCTATTTTTTTGTTAATGTTTGATGGTGGAGCTAACTGCACCTGCTCTTTTAGCTTAGCTCTCAGTGCTGCTTTAGCCTTCTGCTCTTCTTCAGCTTTCTGGTCCTCTTTGGCCTTTAACCAGCTCCTCCAATAATGCCCTTTGCAGTCTAGGAGCTCCTCTTTAATTGTTTGCTGATTTTTTAACGAATCGCATGCAGACTTTATTCTTTGTAGAATATCTCCCGCTTTTCGGATTAGGCTTTCTTCTTCATGTCGCTGAGCAGCAATTGTACTTGGCAACCATCGTTCTGGGAGAGGTTATCGGCTTCCGTTTCCAAGTACAGTACTTCTACCGCATTTTCGACAATGGCGATAAAATCACACAATGGGGCTTTATTTGTCTGGTCACTACATTCTTCTCCTGCCGTGATCTCTTTGTGGACTTCAAGATGATTAGTTATTATTTTAGGACTTACGACCATAGATATAGAGAGTACTGGATCCACAACCGGTCGTGAGAGCCGAAGCAATTAGCAGCCTTCGCTAAAGTTGTGTGAAGTTGAGGTTTTAAGTGATATGCTTTTGTTTTTGCACTTTATTCACTCCGAAACACGTTCTTATTTAAAAAGTTTTTAATTTTGAAGATCGCGTGTATGAAATCAGCACTTTAGTTCACTGTTTTATTAAAAATTTACGAATTTTCCATCCGCTTTGACACATGAGTTTTCTCGCCGTTTTTGCGCCTCTTTCTTTTTCTTTTGCTTTGACGTTCGAGTTTCCTGTGAGAGTCGTTTGTTGTGTTGTACTCAAACTGTTTTACGAATGATAACGAAGGCGCGATCGTGTGCACGTGAAATGAAATTTTGTCGGTGTGCGCGGGTGTCAGTGGGGGAAGTGATTCTTCTGAAGGAAGGAAGGAGAAGCAGAGGGAATCATATAGTTTCGAAAGCGTAAGTTATTTATAACTTATTTATGTGGCAAATTTGCTTCTCACATGGACGAGTACACAGATTCTTGTTGCTCGTCCATTTATTTACATATATGTCTTTGCTTACGACCCTTGCCTCGGTAGCGACCACAGCAGTAACCATCGAATTTTTGATATTCTTTATATTTTCCTCCACTACTCGAATATCTGGCGCGTCCTGCAGAGTTTTCCACTCTTCCTTTATAGGATATTCTGATGTTCGCATAATTTTTTGCTGCGCCCTGACAAGACTGTCTGTTAACCTCTGTTTTTCGTCCCTCGTCACTATCACCGTATTCATCGTCATTTTTGTCATCGTTAGTACCACTCCCAATGTGCTGTACACAACGCGGCTGCAGTTGCTGGTTGCATCGTCATTGTTGTTAATTTTGCTTCCTTTTCAGGATTTACAAAACTCTACTAAAATCGCGCCTGCCTGTCTGTCCGTCCGTCCGTCTATCACACCATTTTTTCTCGCAAACCGTATAAGCTACAAACATAAAGTAAAATGGTGCCCTCTTTAAAGTTCCATAACAAAAAAATTGTACGGGGCTCTTAAGGGGGTCTCTTTATATAGGGGAGTGGACCCGACAAAAAATTCCATCTGAGGTAGCCAATATGTGTATCAAATGAAAGGTCTTGATGAGAACTTTTCAAAACAGGTCTTAAACGTACATTTTTTGTTCCGACGGGTGCATGGAGAGGGGAAATACACGAAAAATTGGTGTGACCCCCCCACCCTTCACAAACGGATCTGAAAAAATTATAAAGGTCAGAAGTCGAAATTCGTTTAATTTTGTTAGCAATAGCTGTTCTTCGAATTTTACATTTTTTTCCAATAAAACCATATGGATACCCTTAAACTCAATAAAATTTAATATTTAACTAGTCTTGCAAATGATTTTATGTGGTTTCTGATGATAACAGTTAGTGGTTTTAAACAAGAAACAGGATGATGGCTGAATGGATCTGCTGGCTGTGTCCGTATAATCCAGAACATTTGAGCATACCTTCAGCTCTCCGAACTGAAAAGTCTTATTATTACTGTAATTTTTTGCTATTGCTGGCTAGAATCATCACACATTATTCCATAATGAACTAACTACGTTTACTTCCTTAAATGTAGGTTTGTTATGAAATCACCTGTTAGTCTTTTAGCGTACCAGAAACTAAAAGGCAGAACACTCGTTGACAAACTACAGTGGGCTTTATTTTATTATAGGGTTAATATAGAGCTATGGCCAAACGCGTCTGCACGTTAGGATGTCCAAATAGAGGGAGAGTGAAGTTGAAGGTCTTGCCAACCTAACTGTCTATGATGCCACCTGGCAACCAGAGTAGAAGAAGATGACAAGTATGCGCTGCAACCTTGAATTACGTCGGCACAGTACTCCCTCCCAAGTGTTAATCAGATGATACTGATCATTCGCACATCGTAACGCACTCGCTTCTTACTAGGCGGGTAAATCTTCATCCCCGCTGGTAGGGGGTCATATGTGTCAGCCGCTGTTTAGATGATGGGAGGAGTACGCTAGGAAAAGAACGTTGTAGTGCCGGTGGGCTCGCATGACCCACTTCATCAGGAGTTACACTAGGCGCTACGGCTGCTTCGGAAACTTTCAGTGGATGAATGGCTCTTGATGTTTCAGTGATATCCGGCGGGTCAGTGGCCTAAAGCGAACCCCCCTCAAGCTCTCTGAAAGCCCGCGTAAGTCGTTTCGTGAATACGTTGATTTGGTGTCCGTTTGCATCGATTATGTATAGCACTTCTGACCGCCGCTAAATAACACGATGTGGTCCTGAGTAGGGTGGCTACAGAGGTTTACGAACTGCATCCACATGCAGGAAAACATGTGTGCAGCTATTGAGCCCCTTGTTAACGAAAACCGTTCGATCTTCCGGTGGGCTGTCGGCACTGGCTGGACTTGTGACATATGCATTTACAGATTAATGAGAAAATCATGCGAGCTGACTGTTTGACCACCATGACTGTGGATTAACCTGGAATCGACAACGTGATTCTGCAAAGCAGTTCCGCACATGATAAATTGTCATCCTCTGGGGGTAGCTCCAATAAGACAATGGGGAGAATATCCAGCCAAGAAGGGCCACCACCGTGGCACATAATTACGGTCTCCAACGTTCGGTGACAGTGCTCGATAATTCCGTTGAATGCAGCATAATAAGGTGACGTTCTAATTCTGGCACTTCCGGAGAATGCGGTAAGAGACTTGAATAGTGACGATTTAAACTGGGTGCTCTGATCTATTGTGTGGAGGCAACGTGCACCAAAACGGCCGACTCAGTTATTGAGCAAATCTCTTACCATGGTTTTCGATAGGGACAGCCTTTGGTCACCTCGAAAAACGATTGATCATCTTCAGACAATACCCAAGACTTTGCAATGAAACTGGTGCCCATCGTGAGATGCTTGAGTTGGCCTGGTGAGACTTTGCTTGACAGTTGAGCGAACACTACGTCAGTGATTTGTGATCTGTCAAGATGAAAAATACAAAGCCTTCCAGGTAGTGCCACAAATGAACACTGGCATATAAAGCAGGCAATTTGCGGTCATACACGCTGTACTTAGACTCGGGCGTAAAACGGTTTCTTTGAAAAAAAACGCCAAAGAGAACCATCAACCATATTGCTCTAGCTCCAACACGGTCCTTCAGCAGTCAGCCTGAGGGGTTTATTGACCTAAAAATATACTGATAATGCGAACTCTGCCAAGGTATTTCTGGACTTCAAGAATGCCTCATTGGTTTCCGGGATCACTCAATTATCATTCTAACTTTTTCTTGTTTCATTGATAATCTCTTGAGGGGACTTGATGTACAGCAGAGTCGCAAGCAAACCGCCGATAAAAGCTCAGCGTTCCAAAGGACTGCCTAGGATCCTTTACCGTGTAAAGCCTTTTAAAATTCCGCATCGCATTACTCAAGACGTTGGGTTGTGTATACCCTTCCCACCAACAACGTGCCCAAGGTACTTTATCTAGCACACACCAAACACGAACTTAGAAATATTGATGATAGCCCCAAAAGTTGATAGACGCTGATATACCATATGCAGATTCTATAAATGCTCTTTCTCTGATTTCGACGCAATCAATGCATCGTGGAAGTATCATATGCAGAAATCATGCCACACATCTGTATGTAATTTTCACGTGAGGTCAGCTGCTGAAACTGGGAATGATGAGAGCTGCAGCTTTAAGAGCTGCCTTGCTGAGACGACGCTATGATGCGGTTAACCTCCGTTCCTACTTCACTGGGTTTATGGATGGGTCGTTCAATACGTACAATACTGTGTCTAGTATGCCGATGCTGGCTACCCAGTAGAGCACTTCAGGTGGCCAAAAAATTGGGACTGGTGCAGATCCTTCATCTCGAGTTCAAAATGCACCTGTTGCATCCTTTCCTCGTCCATGAAGCCAAACGCAGCAAGTAACCTGCGTTTTCAGGTTTCGGATTTAATAGTCTTGGGCGAATCATCCACGATATCAGCAACATGAGATAGAATTTGGCCACGATCTTGTCAAAACGTGCCACGTCTGAGTTGATTTTTCCACTACAAAACTGCTTTTCAACATGCGTGAACCATAGTGCTGGTTTCTTTTGCCAGTAAAGTGGCAATTTGACCAAAATGATGTTTGCTTCATCATCCGCGGCATTGAAGCCAGTGGAGTCTCAGTTAACGTTGCCGTCATAGGCATTTCAAAAACAAAACTCGCGTCCGTGTCACCGCTTTAGCGTACCAGAAACTAAAAGGTAGAACGCTAGTTGACAAACAACAGTGGTTTTTATTTTATTATAGGGTTAATACAGAGCTATTTCAAAACGCGTCTGCATAATAGGATGTACAAGAAGAGAGTGGGCGAGGTTATAAGATTTGCAAACCTAACTGTCTATGATGCTGCCTGGCGGTTAAAGCAGAAGAAGATGACGGGTATGCTGCAACTTGAGGATAATATGCATTTTAAAACTTAAAAACTATCAGATTGTCTTCCCTATTCAGTTGTCATTTCCGCCTGCAATACAAACCTGGAATCTACTCTTGAAATAAATCTTCGGCACAGTATTGTGCAGAAACGTCTACCAGAGGTTTTGCCTCAGCAATGTATAAGCCTATATAGTTTTTCTGGGTAAAACTTGAAATCTGCAAACATTGCCATGGGCCTTAAATGCCAAAATGAATGGTATTAAAAAACGTTTCACTAACGCAGGAAAGGATACACTTTTGGTTCTTTTGTGTTGAATACTTTTACACTTTTAACGAGCCGTACAACCACTTTTCTGGTTATTTATATCCTGGTTTATGGATGGCCAGAAGTACTTGGCAGTAACTAATTTTTGCTTAGTTTTAATATTTAGACACGAAATAGAATGAATTGCATTTAATACTTCTTTTTAAAAAAATTGCCCTAAATCTAAGTACTTGGTCTTTTTGAAAAATTTTACAATAAATTTTTGAAACAGAGCCGAAGATTGGTAGTTGTTCAAACTTATATGAATTGTTGTTCATGGGGCTCTGAAGCTCTCAGTCAGCCTTTTGTGCCCCTGTGATTGCTAAGAAATCGAAAGCACTAGGAATTTCGATCCCTACACTCCTTCACGAGGCATCAGCAATAATGTTATCTTTACTAGAGGCATGTTGAATGTCAGACGTAAACTAGCTGACGTAATTTAATTGCATATATTGACAAGGAAACATTTTGGATACATTTTGATTAAGACCAAACATTAAAGCTTTAACGTCAGTGAATACTGTGAGCAACTGCCCTTCAAAACAGAACTGGAAGCATTTAATGCTCAAAATAAGTAATAGAAATTCTCTATCATATACATATGCTGTGTTCTACCTTTTACTGAATAGCACCACCTTAGCACTATCTGTCAACCAATAAAGCAATATGAGCATCAGCTTGAGAAAATTTCAACAGTGTAGAACTTATAAATTGTTGCTTGGTGGTATAAAATGCATAAACAGAAGAAAAGTTTTCGCCCAGGTTAGAGGGCGTTTAGAATTACACAGCGCTTATCAGTATTTAAAAAAAATTTGCGGTAAAAATTAAGCATGTACAAATACCTCCGCACACTCCTCACCTCAAGACATCCATAACAGAACGTAAGCATCCCCAGACAGTCGCATATTCAACAAGATTGACCATGTTCTCATACAAAAATAGCACGTGTTTGTGCCACGGGCTGTCTGTGAGTTGGGCCACTACCATATAAGGGTCAAACTGCGATGCAACAATCTCCAAGAGCTGTAAGCAAGGAATATCAGTTACACAAAGTTACCAGATACATAAGCTAAACGAAGCTCAGTAACATCCACATACATGTCAGGAAAATCGCATCAACATGTACCCATAGGTGGAAGAATGTAATGATGACGTCAAAACCATGTGAAATACAGTAAGAGATGCGACAACAGAAACAGTCGATGAAGTCTAGGGGCATGAGCCAAAGAAAAGTTGGATGACTGGACGAAAAATACATAGAAGTAGTTAACAAAAAAAGCAAAGCGTACAAAGAACACAATTGCGACCAACTCAGGCGAAAGATGAACTATATACTACCCTCTGCCAGTAATCTTGGAAATTGTGGGAAGAAAGAAACGATCAACCATCAACACCAAGATCCAACAGACGAACGAAAATATGGCTCTACATGGAGTCACATTTGCGTATGCCTCTGTTAAGTGAATACAGTTGGCTTCAATTCACATGCATGTCTTTACAAAAGTGCACAATTGGCTATCATAAGTAACACTGTCAAAATCAGTAGCAGATGGCTATAATATTTCCATAAGCTATTCACAGCATGACCAATAATAACTGGAGCTGTGAACATTCTAGAAGTGGATCAAGTGGGCCCAATCTTACCACCAACCAGAGACAAAGTACAGGCAGCAGTAAGGGCCCTCAGAAATAATAAGGCTCCCGGAATAGATTCGTTTCCAGTAGAACTACTTCAGAGCAGGGATTGCTATCGAAGTAACTTTCTGCATCGATTAAAAAACAGAATGTGGTCAGAAGAGCGTTTACCAGATAACTGACGAAAAAGTATAATTTATCCTGTACACAACAAACGAGACAAGTTATGGTGGGAAAATATAGAGGCATTGTTCTTCTGTGTATGTCTTATAAAGAGGTCCTCAAAATCATGGAAAGAAAGTGAAAGCCGTACAATGAAAATATTATAGGGGACTATCTGCTTGGATAGCTTTTCTGAAAATTTGAACCAAATAACATGGGAGATTTTGTAACGGCCAATCTTAATCCTCGATATGGTGATGTATGATCAAATACATCACAGTTTTCCTCAAGCTCCACCTGGACGATTTGGTCTCACTGGGGACATCGATTTACTTGGATTTCACGCACTGGTCAAATCGTTGACACTGATAACACTGATTGGATTCTTTTTTCTGAAGCTGTTCCCAACTCACTACACTGTAGCTCAAACACGTTAGCTGTTGAAGGGAGGTGGACTGCTTTTATTTGAATTTTGTACCAGATAACATGGAAGATTTTTCTTTTCGACAGTCAATCTCCTTGTTAAATTATTTAAAAGTAATTAACTCAATTCTTGGTGCAGCTTCTGTCAGCACTTGAAGGGGATCGACACTGTACTCTCTGCAATCCAGACTTTTAAAGAGAAAATTCTGATTTTTCCTTCTTTGGCGTGCATGTGAAGTGCTACCTTGAAGTCAACCAGTGATTTAGTCCTAATTGTTATTTTTTGAGAACTTACTCGTTTCAATTGAAAATTTTTTGTTTATGCTTAGGTCAGCCGCCAAAAGTGAAACCTTATTGCTGCCACGCTGCCCTAATACATTGACCGGCAGCACTTTTTCTTTCTTGCTATTTTGGCTCTGAAGGCCAGCACTGCAAAATCTTAATCAATACTCAAGTACAATATATAATCGGGTAAATGAGGTGCATTCGGTAATGTTTCCGCTGGCCGTGGAGTATTGTGTGGCAGTTGAGTGCGCTCTTCATTTATGAACATTGATGCATACCAGCATACCCTATGTATACTGACATGAACTGAGAGCTTAATATGATGTGTATCCTGTATATATATCAAGGTTTCCGGGGAGGGAAAGATATTCCTGTATAACACTTACCTGCTACTTTATACTTGTCAATTAGATCAGTGAAAAGGTGTTCATTTATTTAATGATTTAAGTTGTTATTTCATTCTTAATTATGTTATGCAATTACACCTTCAGTTGACTATACAATATTAATACGATATTGTACTAATGACATTTTCTTATAGTTAACTTGTTACAGAGACAATTAATGAGTTTTATGTTTGCAAACGTATGAAGTTGGAGCATAAGTATGCTGCAAAATTTCTAGTGTTTAAATTTACTTTAATTATATTTTTTAATAATTCAGAGGGAAAAGGAAATTCGAAGAAACCAATCAATTGCGACTATAACTACAGCCCTTGGGCGTAATTGCCTTATAACGCTAATACTCGAGCTGATGCCTTGAGTATTCAGTCAGATTGATAAATCAATCAATTATTAGTTCAACTGCAAGCCCCGGCCTTAACTGCCTTGGGGCGCTTATATTCGGGCAGATGCCTTGGGGCGCTTATACTCGGGCAGATGCCTTGAGTATGCAGTTGAACGTATTCTTGATTCGCTGATCCCGGGCTAAGTGCCTTGGGATAGAATAAGCTCGAGCGCACGCCTTGAGCCAAAGTTCGGTTCAGAGATCAGCTGATGTTCCCATGAGTTAGTATGCTGTACAGTCTCTGACCGTAGTCTTAGTAGAACCGATACCCTACTGGCTGCACCAATTTCGTTAAGCCTTTTTCAAACGCCTAACCACCTGGGGCTAGTTTCGTTAAACGTAACGCCAATATGCTCACTTGTATATATTCGGAGCGTACGCGAATCCACTCGTTTGGCCCGAAATACCTGATAACTCCACTGAACTAGACTCTAGAGCTTCCCCAATGAAACGCACGTATTCCCAATCAAATACATGTTTTAATTCTTTAGACTACATTTGCTATCTTAGTTGTTAATGGTTGCGGGTGCTTCCCGTTTACGGCGCTGCTCTGCCTTAAACTCTAATTCTAGCATTTTGATTTGTCTTTTGAATGAATCCCCTGCTTTGGTTACCACGAGACGTGCCAATCAGCGCAGGTTACTGCTCTTGCGGCGATAATCAACAATCCGCCCACCTCTATGCCGCTTCTCTTCCGGCTTGATCACCGACGTATCAAGTGGGTTGGTAAAGTGTGACCGGTATTACTCGATCGTGACTGGCCTCGGACCCACTCTGGGTAACGCAGCGACTGCTTCCTCGAGCGGCGGACGATTTGGCCCAAACTGTAATATCCACACGATCGCTAAATTGAAATTGCGTTCACTTGCTCGTTCCTGGACAAAATGCCTAAGAAAAAAACTACTGCTCGGGCAAGAGCAGGGCAAGTCACGCTGTTGGTATCCGGCCTGGTTGACTAGCTGGCTGATGTGTGCATGCGCTGGCTAACCTGCGTAGTGTTATCCGTACTTTTACTTGGATCCGGGCTGGTTTACTATCTGGCTGATCTACTTAAGGCTATCCGTTCGGCTACTTGGATCCGGGCTGTAACCCTCTTGAAGTTTGTCAGTCTCGGTATACATCGTTGACAAACTTCTTCACCATTTCTTTCAATGAGAGAACTTTCAGCTTTTGCCCTTCCTTTACTTTCTCTAAATCTACTTTCTCCCAGTTTTTATCGTTTGTTACTATTTGGAGTTATATTATTTTGCTGGTTGTAGGTTCTTTTGAGCAATTTTTCCCTTAAAATGGTTTTTGATGCTTGCCCTATTGCCGGGAAACTATTGGGCTCCTCTATACTGTTGATCCTGCACTGCCTTTAGATTTATCACTGTGTGGATTCTGTACACAGGTTGATGATGATATTCACCGATTAGTTGATTAATTTCAATGATGAAGTAATAGGCAATATACTTTTGCCAATAAAATTGATAAAGTCAATTGACGTTTGAAAAACGTTTTTAATTCTAAATTACTGACAGTGGTTATTGATAAACAGTTCTCGGCGCAACGAATACTAATCTATTCTCTCGCATAATCTATTCAACGCTATGTGATGTTATTGGTTTCAGGGCATTGAGTACTGAGAGAGTAGTTTCAGCGCTTTAGCTCTGCTGTTTTTGGTCCGGGGGTGGTACTTTATTTCCTACCTTACCGGTCCAAGAATTCCTCTATCCATTACTTGAGGACGCTTCTGGTAAGGGGCCAGGAATATTGAACGGGCTTAATTGTTTCATACCTTTCAGTACATTGAGATTGTTGTCTCTGAATTTTCCAAATTATTGTGTCCTTTCGTTGGCAATAAAGAGCGGCGAAGCTTTAATTTTTTTATCACCATATGATTTTAACTCTCATTCTCCTATTACTTGCTTGGCTTTAGCTTAATTTGAAACTCCAATGTTTAAATATGTAAATCAACGCTAATGATAAATCATAGAAACTTTAATACGTAGACATAACCTAAAGTACTTTGAAGTCCTCAAACTGAACCTTTTGAAAATATTGATGCTTTCATTCCTATCCCGACTAATTTAAATCCTTACTTTAAAGTTCACCTGTTCAAGTACTTGTTCTACCTAACGTTAATATTCTCCAAGTATCATTAGAGACCATTTACAATAAACCCTTAAATATGTTACGAACAAAGAAGAGATGCTCTAAATCTCAAACTTGCAAGGGAATGTATCGTTGTTTTAAGTATTTCAGTAATACTCGTATAAAACTCCATGTTGTGGGTATGTGGGCTTGAAAAAATAAAAAAAAACTTTTTCAACTTCGTTACTACCTGCACCAGGTGTTGCAAGAACGGTTATTGTTCATGCGAACAAAGTCATTTTGTTGTACATATTACAGAGCAGAAAAACTTGTAATTCATTCCGCTGTAAAGTATTTTGAAACTATGTAAACACTGAAAGTACTTGGCTGAAATATTTGCAATTAAGAACGTTAGCTAAGCATTAAATGAATTTCTATGCGTAGGGATGTCGACAGGATAATAATTTTGTGTAAATAACTTGCTTTTACCCCATGTTAAGCACAAACTGAATTGATATTAAATAGAATTTCACCACGAAACCCTGTAATTATTATGAACCAGTTGGAACTTTAATTAAATTTTAATTAAGATATCAAAAAAAATAACTTGAAAAGATTTTCTGGTGTATTTGGGAAAATAGTGTCGCTATTTATTAGGAAGTAATGAAACTTTAAAATTAAAAAGGGGCTAAAAGGAGGCAAAATGAACGTTCAATATAGATATTCAATCGTGAAGTACTTGCACTAGTACTCAGAATGATGACCGGAAAAGTTAAGCAGAGAATTAAGTATAGCCAACAAAGGATGACTGCTAGGGTGGTCAACCCCATAAGCTATAGATCATTTTTGATGCGCATGCTGCGCCTATATCAAATGTGGTTAATTAGTCTTATTAACTGACTTCGACAGGAAAGAACTTCATCATTTATAATGCATATATACACATATATATACATATATATATATATATATATATATATATATATATATATATATATATATATATATATATATATATATATATATATATATATATATATATATATATTGTTACATGTACAAATAATTCTGCGAGCTACTGTCGCAATTGTTTTCACAACAATGAAGAACACGAATTCACTCGAAACCACGCGAACCCAACAAGCATGATCAACATCTGCAAGTGACGTCACTCCATTCATTAATTTTCTCGAATCTACCAGCTAGAACATTCGCCAATAAACGAGAAATGGGTGAATAGGTAGAGACCCTATATAAAGGCGAGCTGAATGAATGGGGGGATCACCATTCATTCGACCGCGATAAGAAAACTGCGATATAGTGGAACGCGAAGTAAAGACAATTGATTGTTTGAGTGCAAAGTGTGTTTCGTAATAGTGAAGTAATTTAGAAGACAATTGCGATAAAAAATTTATGGACAAGTGTTAGATTTTAATTTTAATAGTGAAAATTAAAATTAGTGAAAGTGTTAACGGATTATTGTGCATTTTAGTTAATTAAATAAACTCTTTTAACTTAAATTAAAAGACATTGCGTTTTCACTTTCCCGGAACATTAAAATTATTGGCCGCGAACGGAAAACACGCGACAATGGTGTCAGAAGTGAGAAAGAAAATTTTGGAAGTGAAAACGATTAAACATTTTTGAAGTGCACAATTGTGAAAGTTAACGTGGAAAAATAGCCGAAACAATAAAAATGCCAGGAAATTTAAATCTAAAAATTAATCAATTGAGCATATCGGAGCTCAAAGAGGAATTGGAACAACGAAATCTGGCTACACAAGGTACAAAGGCCATACTGATTGCACGCTTGCGTGATGCAACCGAGTCGGAAGGTGCGTATCTAGATTCGGGTGAGCCTACAGATGCAGAAAAAGGCGCAGAAGGTGGTGAAGCTGAAACAGCAAAGCCAAAGAAACCAGAAAATGCGCTGATGCAAATGTTGACGCTGATGCAGCAAGAGCAGCGACAACAGTCATCCAATTTAACTGCGAAGCTCAATGAACAGTCGTCCAATTTAACGACGAAGCTAGATGAACAATCAGCGAAGTTAAATGAACAATCGGCGAAGATGGACCAACAAGCGATCGTAATCAAGGAAGTGCAAAAACAGTCAACTGAAATAAAAGTGGAGCTCGGTAGCCTGAACGATCAAATTAAATGCGTCGAGGAAAAGGTTTACCAGGTCGAGGAGAAGGTCAGCCAAGTTGAGGAGAAAATCAACTATGAGATCAGCCAGGTTGAAGAGAGAATGAACCATGAGATGGAAAAAGTGAAAAAAGAATTGGAAGCAGCGAAGGCAGTAGTAACCACCTCACCAGCCCCGCTTATAACCGCAGCGCAAAGCACATCCAGAAATGTGCAAGCACCAATATTCGATGGGCAAACGGTCTGGAGTATTTACAAAATCCAGTTTGAAGCCGCCGCTAGGATAAATCACTGGAATGAGCAGGAACGAGCAACTGAGTTAATTCTGGCTCTAAGAGGCCCAGCTGCCGAGCTTTTGCAGACTATCCCCGTTGAGCTGCATTCAAACCCGGCTGCTATAATGAATGCGCTGGACATGCGTTATGGAGACGATCACCTGAAGCAGATTTACCGGGCGCAGCTACGGCATCGGATGCAGATGTCTGGCGAAACCTTGCAGCAGCTAGCACAAGACATTGAGCGATTGGCACTTTTGGCCTACCCAGCGTACGACCCAGAACATCGAGATGACGTAGCAGCAGAAGCATTCATCAGCGCCTTAAAGGACAAGGAATTGCAACAAGCCGTGCGGTTAGCTCAAAAGCAAACAGTCAAGGAAGCATTGGCTTATAGTTTAAATTTTGAGGCAGCCAAAAATGTGACCCGTACCACTGTCCGGGTTCGCGAGGTAGTGACAGATAAATCCAGGTGTGAGCGCGTGGGAATTGAGCGAGAGCTGCAGGTGAATGGTGCGCCTAGATGCTGGAATTGCGGGGAAAAAGGGCACCTGCAAAGAGACTGCAAGAAGGGAAGAAGACCGAGCTATTGTCCAGGATGGTGGAGATCCAGACCGTGTCAGGAGCCTAGAATGGAGGCCCATCAAACTGCAAGGGCCAACTTCGTGGGGCGAACGTTGGCTAGGAGTATCGACATCCCCAGCACCGTGCCAAGGCAACATCGTGGAGAAGCAGACAGATGCCTTCCTGGTCAAGTTGATGAAGAACAATGCACCCTAACAAACGACACTGGTGCAACCCGATCGACGATCCGACCAGACCTAGTGAGGCCCCAACTGCTTCACAAGGGCAGAGTTCATGGAATTGCTGACGCCCTATCTCGTCATCCATGTCCAGCTAACTGCAAGCATTGGCGACGGATTGAGGAAAAGGAACCGCCCGTTGATCTGCGACTGATGAGGGCGGAATTCGATGAAGGTTGGTCATCGGAGGAGATTCGAAATGCCCAGTTAGCCGATGAAGATATCGGACCATTGCTCGTATGGAAGGAGACGACTGGGCGACCTGAGTGGAAGGACGTT
This sequence comes from Odontomyia ornata, assembly GCA_963969285.1. Lineage (NCBI taxonomy): Eukaryota > Metazoa > Arthropoda > Insecta > Diptera > Stratiomyidae > Odontomyia > Odontomyia ornata. The sequence continues at coordinate 137,434,261 of OZ017738.1, read as the reverse complement.
TCAATGCATGGCGCAACCCTGAAAAGCTATTGGGCACAATGGAACTCCCTTCAGGTGGAGGGTGGCGTACTCAAGCGGAAATGGGAAACGGCGGATGGTAGCTCCTATAGGATGCAAACTATACTCCCCAAAAGCCGAATCCACGATGTGGTTAAGGAAATGCATGAAGGATCCTCGGGAGGCCACCTTGGTGTTAACAAGACCTTAGCGAAATTGCGGGAACGGTTCTACTGGCTCCACGCTCGAGAAGACGTAGAGGACTGGTGTCGCAGATGCACAATTTGCGCTTCCGTCAAAGGCCCAAAGCGACGACTGAGAGGACAAATGCAAACCTATAACGTGGGCGTGCCATTCGAAAGAATTGCTGTTGACACCGCAGGACCCTTTCCTGAATCCGATTGGGGAAATCGATATACGCTGGTTGTAGCCGATTATTTCAGCAAGTGGCCCGAGGTTTACCCCATTCCCAACCAGGAAGCAACTACCGTAGCTGAACAGCTAGTGTTAAATTGGGTCAGTAGGTACGGCGTACCTTGCGAATTACATTCGGATCAAGGCCGAAACTTTGAGTCACTAGTTTTTGGCGAAATGTGCGAGCTGCTCGGAATACGGAAAACGAGGACAACACCGCTGCATCCCCAATCCGATGGAATGGTCGAACGTTTCAACGGCACGCTCAATAAACACCTTGCCAAAATGGTTGACGAGAACCAAAAGGACTGGGACCGACATATCCCACTATTTTTGATGGCGTATAGAGCCGCTGAACATGCGTCGACGGGCCAAGCCCCAGCCAAAGTCATTTTTGGAAAGACTATTCGTTTGCCAGCCGATATAAAGTTCGGAACACCCCCTGAGAAACCCCAAACGGTCTCGGAGTACGCAAGTGATCTAAGACAACGGTTGAACCAGATACATCGGACAGTGCGAAAACACCTCGAATCGGCTACTGACCGCATGAAGACCAGGTATGATCTAAAGGCTAATTCTACTGGCTTCCAGCAAGATGCCTTGGTGTGGCTTTATAACCCGCAACGGCGAAAGGGTAGGTCTCCAAAGTTGCAACATAATTGGGAGGGACCATACCGAGTTACAAAGCGAATCAACGACGTCGTATACCGAATACAGGAACATCGTAAGCCGAGAGCTAAAATGAAAATCGTGCATCTGGACCGTCTTGCCCCATATTACACCCAGGGAGAATTGACTACAACTGGCGACACATCTTTTCGGGGCGAAAAGAACTGAGGTGGGGGCAGTGTTACATGTACAAATAATTCTGCGAGCTACTGTCGCAATTGTTTTCACAACAATGAAGAACACGAATTCACTCGAAACCACGCGAACCCAACAAGCATGATCCACATCTGCAAGTGACGTCACTCCATTCATTAATTTTCTCGAATCTACCAGCTAGAACATTCGCCAATAAACGAGAAATGGGTGAATAGGTAGAGACCCTATATAAAGGCGAGCTGAATGAATGGGGGGATCACCATTCATTCGACCGCGATAAGAAAACTGCGATATAGTGGAACGCGAAGTAAAGACAATTGATTGTTTGAGTGCAAAGTGTGTTTCGTAATAGTGAAGTAATTTAGAAGACAATTGCGATAAAAAATTTATGGACAAGTGTTAGATTTTAATTTTAATAGTGAAAATTAAAATTAGTGAAAGTGTTAACGGATTATTGTGCATTTTAGTTAATTAAATAAACTCTTTTAACTTAAATTAAAAGACATTGCGTTTTCACTTTCCCGGAACATTAAAATTATTGGCCGCGAACGGAAAACACGCGACAATATATATATATATATATATATATATATATATATATATATATATATATATATATATATATATATACATATATATATATATATATATATATATATATATATATATATATATATATATACATATGTATATACATAAATACATATATATATATATATATATATATATATATATATATATATACATATATGTATATACATAAATACATATATATATATATATATATATATATATATATATATATGTATATATATATATATATATATATATATATATATATATATATATATATATATATTGCATATACATAGATAAATATGTATATATATACCGATTTATATATATATATATATATATATATATATATATATATATATATATATATATATATATATATATATATATATATAAATATATATATATATATATATAAATATATGTAAATATATATATATATATATATATATATATATATATATATATATATATATATATATATATATATTGTTACATGTACAAATAATTCTGCGAGCTACTGTCGCAATTGTTTTCATAATCATTAAGAACGTCAACAAATGAATTTACTCGAACCCACGAGAACCCAACAAGCATGATCAACATCTGCAAGTGACGTCACTCCATTCATTAATTTGCTCGAATCTACCAGGTACCTCTCGGTAGAACATTCGCCAATGTACGAGAAATGGGTGAATAGGTAGAGACCCTGTAAAAAGGCGAGCTGAATGAATGGGGGGATCATTCATTATACCGCGATAAGAACTGCGATAGTATGTGGGAAGCGATATTATTCGAGTAGTAGAAAAGTGATTTTCGTAATAGTGAAGTGGTTTAGAAGACAATTGCGATAAGAAATTTATGGACAGGTGTTAGATTTTTCATAGTAAAAATTAAAATTAGTGATAGTGTTAAATTGATCATTGTGCACTTGTGAAATTAAATAAACTCTTTTAACTTAAATTAAAAGACATTGCGTTTTCACTTTCCCGGAACATAAAATTATTGGCCGCGAACCGATAACACGGTACAATATATATATATATATATATATATATATATATATATATATATATATATATACATATGCATAAATATGTATATATACATATATATACAATATATATTGGAAAGTTTTAAAAATTATTGAGCCTTTTTTGTCACTGAATGGTGTTCGTTGTCATATATCGGGCAATCTTACTCAGATTGAATCAAACTGATATGCGTTTTAAAGGTGATATTTCAGTCTATAATTTTCAAACAGACAGTTTTGTATTTCGTCACTCGTGTTAAAAATTGTATTCATTTAAAAATTAGTGAAATTTCTGAAAATTATCATGTTATTTTACAATATCACTACGATCAAGGTGAGAATGCATCGCAGGCTCGTGAAAAAATCTGTGGTGTCTACGGTTGAGATACTTTATGAAAAGCCACAGCCAAGAGATGGTTCACTTCCTTTCGTTCTGGAAATTTTCATGTCAAATATGGAGCTCGCTCAGGTCGACCAACGACTGAAAAAGTCAATGAAATTGTTACAACCGCGGAAGTCACCACATTTGCAGAAATTAAGTTTTAGCAGGGGGATGTGTAGCCCGGGGTGGCATAATAAAGCCGGCTAGTGCTCAGTTGTGTCGTGGGACTTCTGGGACACCCTCTCTGCTTGTGCTGAGCCACCCTACACAAAAACACTAACACGAAGAGAAAAGGATGGGAAAGGAGGAAGTCATTTGGAGAAATGCAAAATATGGTTTTTAACAAGACATGGCCGTTTATTTAATTCAAAAAAAGTAATTTACAAATTCAACAATCAAAAGATATTAATCAAAAAACAAACAGACTCCTCAATAATTTTTTATGCAAATAAATTAAATAAAATATTAATCAAAAGAAAAATAGCAAATTACAATAAGAGGGGAAAATTCCTAATAGATCAAAGGTTTTCAAAAAAAAACAAGAAAAAATATTAATTACTACTTACTCTCTTCATTTTCTATAGATCTCCTAGCGCTTGGCGAAGGACCGAAAATAAAGAGATGGGGTTACTGAAAAATTTAATCGACTTTAACTTAAAACTCATTAAGTACTGATTAGCGGCCACTCTATCATAATGTCGCGTGTTATGGTTCCCGACCAATAATTTTAATGTTCCGGGAAAGTGAAAACGCAATGTCTTTTAAATTAAATTAAAAGAGTTTATTCAATTACTTAAAAACGCACAATGACTTTACTAACTATTTCACAATTTTCATTTTCACTATTAAAATTCTACCTTCCACTTGTCCATAAATTTCTATCACGATTGACTTCTAAAATCACTTCACTATTACTTGATCGCTTTTCAATTCGCTTTCCACACACTATTGCAGTTTTTCTATCGCGGTTGTAATGAATCATCTCCCCATTCATTCAGCTCACCTTTATATAGGGCCTCCATCCGTTCAATGCATTTCTCGTACATTGGCAAATGTTCTACCGAGAGGTATCTGGTATATTCGAGCAGATGAATGAATGGAGTGACGTCACTTTCAAATGTTGATCATGCTTGGTGGGTTCTCGTGGTTTCGAGTAAATTCATTTAGTTGATTTTCTTAATAGTTGTGAAAACGATTGCGACGGTAGCTCGCAGAATTCTTTGCACATGTAACACTGCCCCCACCTCAGTTCTTTTCGTCCCGAAAATATGTGTCGCCAGTGGTAGTCTATTGTCCCTGGATGTAATATGAGGCAAGACGATCCACGTGCACGATTTTCATTTTGGCTCTTGGTCTACGATGTTCCTGTATTCGGTATACGACGTCGTTGATTCGCATTGTAACTTGGTATGGTCCCTTCCAATTATGCTGCAACTTTGGAGACCTACTCTTTTGCCGTTGCGGGTTATATAGCCACACCAAGTCATCTTGCTGGAAGCCAGTAGAATTTGCCTTTAGATCATACCTGGTCTTCATGCGGTCAGTAGCCGATTCGAGGTGTTTTCGCACTGTCCAATGTTCCTGGTTCAACCGTTGTCTTAGCTCACTTGCGTACTCCGAGATGGTTTGGGGTTACTCGGGGGGTGTTCCGAACTTTATATCAGCTGACAGACGAATATTCTTTCCAAAAATGACTTTGGCTGGGGCTTGGCCCATTGATGCATGTTCGGCAGCTCTGTACGCCATCAAGAATAGTGGGATGTGTCGGTCCCAGTCCTTTTGGTTCTCGTCAACCATCTTGGCCAGGAGTTTATTGAGAGTGCCGTTGAAACGCTCGACCATTCCATCGGATTGGGGATGCAGCGGTGTTGTCCTCGTTTTCCGTATTCCCAGCAGCTCGCACATTTCGCTAAAAACTAGTGATTCGAAGTTTCGGTCTTGATCTGAATGTAGTTCACAAGGTACGCCGTACCTACTGACCCAATTTAACACTAGCTGTTCGGCTACAGTAGTTGCTTTCTGGTTGGGAATGGGGTAGACTTCGGGCAACTAGCTCAAATAATCGGCTACAACCAGCGTGTATTGATTTCCCCATTCGGATTCCGGAAAGGGTCCTGCGATGTCAACAGCAATCCTTTCAAACGGTACCCCCACGTTATAGGTTTGCATTTGTCCTTTCAGTCGTCGCTTTGGGCCTTTGACGGAAGCGCAAATTGTGCATCTGCGACACCTGTCTTCGACGTCTTCTCGAGCGTGGAGCCAGTAGAACCTTTCCCGCAATTTTGCTAAGGTCTTGTTAACACCAAGGTGGCCTCCCGAGAACCCTTCATGCATTTCCTTAATCACATCGTGGATTCGGCTTTTGGGTAGTATAGTTTGCATCCTATAGGAGCTACCATCCACTGTTTCCCGTTTCCGCTTGAGTACGCTAGCCTCCACATGAAGGGAGTTCCATTGTGCCCAATAGCTTTTCAGGGTTGCGCCATGCATTGAAACGTCTTTCCACTCAGGTCGCCCAGTCGTCTCCTTCCATACGAGCAATGGTCCGATGTCTTCATCGGCTAACTGGGCGTTTCGAATCTCCTCCAATGACCAACCTTCATCGGATTCGGCCGTTATCAATCGCAGATCAACGGTCGGCTGCGTTTCCTTAACCCGTTGGCAATGCTTGCAGTTAGCTGGACATGGATGACGAGATAGGGTGTCAGCATTGCCATGAACTCTGCCCTTTTGATTGCCGATCGGGTTGCACCAGTGTCGTTTGTTAGGGTGCAATGTTCTTCATCAACTTGACCAGGAAGGCATCTGTCTGCTTCTCCACGATTTTGCCTTGACTCGGTGATGGGGGTGAAAGGGGTGCTGGGGATGTCGATCCTCCTAGCCGACGTCCGTCGCATGAAGTTGGCCCTTTCAGTTTGATGGGCTTCTATTCTAGCCTCCTGACACGGGCTGGATCTCCACCACTCTGGACAATAGCTCCGTTTTCTTCGCTTCTTGCAGTCTCTTTGCAGGTGCCCCTTCTCACCGCAATCCCAGCATTTAGGCGTACCATTTACTTGCGGCTATCGCTCATTTCCCACGCGCTTACACCTGCACTCGTCTGCCACTACCTTGCGAACCCGGGCAGTGGTACGAGTCAGATTTTTCACTGCCTCAAAGTTCAGGCTATAAGCCAATGCATCCTTGACTGTTTGCTTTTAAGCTAACAACACAGCTGGTTGCAATTCCTGGTCTTCTAAGGCGCTGATGAATGCTTCTGTTGCTGCGTCATCTCGATGTTCTGGGTCGTACGCTGGGTAAGCCAAAAGTGCCAGTCGCTCAATGTTTTGGGCTAGCTGCTGTAAAGTTTCGCCAGACTTCTGCATCCAATTCCGTAGCTGTGCCCGATAAATCTGCTTCAGATGATCGCCTCCATAACGCATGTCGAGCGCATTCAATATAGCAGCCGGGTTTGAGTGTAAATCAACGGGGATAGTCTGCAAAAGCTCGGCAGCTGGGCCTCTTAGAACAAAAATCAATGCAGTTGCTCGCTCCTGCTCATTCCAGTGATTTATCCTTACGGCAGCTTCAAACTGGGTCTTGTAAATACTCCAAACCGTTTGCCCATCGAATATTGGTGCTTGCACATTTCTGGATGTGCTTTGCGCTGTGGTTGTAAGTGGAGCTGGTGAGGTGGTTACTACTGTCTCCGCTGCTTCCAATTCTTTTTTCACTTTTTCCATCTCATGGTTCATTCTCTCTTTGACCTGGCAGATCTCATAGTTGATTCTCTCCTCAACCTGGCTGACCTTCTCCTCGACCTGGTAAACCTTTTCTTCGGCGCATTTAATTTGATTGTTCAGGCTACCGAGCTCCGCTTTTATTTCGGTTGACTGTATTTGCACATCCTTGATTTCGATCGCTTGTTGGTCCAGCTTCGCTGATTGTTCATTTAACTTCGCTGACGGTTCATCTAGCTTCGTAGTTAAATTGGATGACTGTTGTCGCTGCTCTTGCTGCATCACCATCAACATTTGTATCAGCGCATTTTCTGGTTCCTTTGGTTTTGGTGTTTCGGCTTCACCACCTTCTACGCCTTTTTCTGCATCTGAAGGCTCACCCGAATCCAGATACGCACCTTCCGATTCAATCGCGTCACGCAAGCGTGCAATCAATTTGGCCTTTGTACCTTGTGTGGCCAGATTCCGCTGTTCCAACTCCTCCTTGAGCTCCGATATGGTCAATTGATCAATTTTTAGATGAAAGTTTCCTGGCATTTTTATTGTTACGGTTATTTTTCCACCAGTTTTCACCAGTTTCCACGTTATATTTCACAACTGTGCAGTTTAAAAATGTTTAAATGTTTTCACTTTTTGAAATTTTCTTTCTCACTTCTCGACACCACTGTCGCGTGTTATGGCCCGCGGCCAGTAATTTTAATGTTCCAGGAAAGTGAAAACGCAATGTCGTTTTAAATTAAATCAAAAGACTTAATTCAATTACTTAAAAATACACAATCACTTTACTAACTATTTCACAATTTTAATTTTCACTATTAAAATTCTACCTTCCACTTGTCCATAAATTTCTATCACAATTGTCTTCTGAAATCACTTCACTATTACTTGATCGCTTTTCAATTCGCTTTCCACACACTATCGCAGTTTTTCTATCGCGGTTGTAATGAATCATCTCCGCATTCATTCAGCTCCATCCGTTCAATGCATTTCTCGTACATTGGCGAATGTTCTGCCGAGAGGTATCTGGTATATTCGAGCAGATTAATAAATGGAGTGACGTCAGTTTCAGATGTTGATCATGCTTGGTGGGTTCTCGTGGTTTCGAGTAAATTCATTTTGTTGATGTTCTTAATGGTTGTGAAAACAATTGCGACGGTAGCTCGCAGAATTCTTTGTACATGTAGCAATAATAGTCAATCTGCCCGCTAATTTCCGTTAATTACCGTCTGAGTCTATTTCGATAACTTCATTTAGTAAATCTCCCGCAAACGTTATTCAATATTTCCGTTTGTTGTGAAATTTAACCCCCACAAATAATTCTCGCTTACTGCAAAAGAAAACCGTTTTTTTTATACAAACTTTTGATTCCCCATATGAAAATTACAATTTCTTTCTTCACTGTAGGATCAGAAGTTGATCAACTCGTTTCTTTTTTTTTGGTTTTTTTCTTTCCACTTCTCATATCCACTAATTAGTTTTTGTACAGTATCACAACAACTAGGCCGAAACCATTCTGCTACCAAAAATCTTTTATTCACTCAACTATTTTTTTAACTCTCAAAAATTCGACTTTATTTCAATGTATTTAATTAATACATTAAACTTCACACTTCGACTTCAAACACCTTTTATTCCCCAAATTCATAAAACAAAACTTTCTCCGAAACCACCAAAGAATTTCATTCTCCTTCACAAGCCAAATACCGACTGCCGCATCTGGGTACCGTAATCGAAGTTCATTACACCTCGATTCCACTACCCACACATATTTTTCGTATCGACAAACGCAACAATTTCCATTTTACACATATGGCAATTTGCATAACCAAAGAAGCATTTGATAAGATGTCGCATATATACGGAAACTATTGTTTTTGCCGATACTCCAAAAAGAGTGCTTCCTTGCGCTCGGGGAACTTAAGCCCAGGGTCCCAGCAGACCCCCGGTCGAGAATCCACGACGCTACCAACGGAGCTTCCCATTCATCTAATTAGCAACTTCAACTATGCATTTTTCTTGATGGGCATGAAACTGAAATTTTTTAATAGGGAAACGTGAATAAATTTTTTGTAAGTATGAAAAATAAAATTTGTTAGTGGGAACTAATGAATGAAATTAGTAAGTATGAAGGAAGGAATCAGGTTTTACTAGGGAAAATGTATAGAATGAAATTTTGTTAATGGGAAGTAATGAATGGAGTGTTGTTAGTGGGGAAATTAAAATTATTATTGTATACTTTTCTTTTATTTGTAAATAAGGGAAAAGGGTAGGATTGAGATGATAGGGAAGTAAAAACTATAGGGATATCGTTAAATTTTAATATAAATAGATAAATTTATTGGGGAAAAGGGTGTATGTGCCCAAAAGACGGTGGAGATGTTACGGCAGCAATTGAAGTTGCGTATGGGAGAATGCCGGTACGCCGGAACTCGCAACAACATCTTACAAAAAATTTATGAAGACCGACACATAAGCAGCCATGACATTGCTAAGGAACTGAATATCCATCACCAAACAACTTTGAACCATTGAAGCTCGACGTTTGGGTGCCGCATGATTAACACAAAAGAATTTGATCTACCAAATTTCCATTTGCGAAATCTTAATAAAATGCAACGAAACCAAGCCATTTTTGAAGTAAATCATTACTGGCGTTGAAAAATGAGTAAGATACGAGAATGTCGTTCGAAAAAGATCATGGTCAAAAAAGGGTGAATCATCACAAACGACTGCAAAGCCAGGAAGGGATGGATTCAAAGGGAATTTTTTATCATGAGGTGCCAGAACCTTGCCAAATACTCAATTTGGCTCTGTACAGTGTAATGATTTTATTTACACACACATCTCGAACGTCGAGATTTCCCAAAGGAAATCTAAACCAACCTCTCATCGGTTCTAGACGTGAAGTCTCGTAACGTGACAACGGACTTTACCCATCAGGTCAACAAGTCCGGACACTCTAAGTCTACTCCAAAGTTACTGCTAGCTAGCTAGTTCGGAGAGGAGTTTCGCTCACGGGTCTTACGCGAGCAGACTAAGTCCGAAATACAAAAATTCAGCCACCGGTTTGCATCCCCGATTTAAAAGCGTCGGACAAATTTCATTGACTCTACTCTAAATTGCATCTCTTCATCCTGGAAAAAATGAACGAAAACAACCGCTAAAAATACGCACTCCCGAATATCCCAAACGCGGTGCCCGAAATATAATACTCGAAGGCAAAAGCGAAAAAATCTACGCTAATAAGAACACGCAAACACGAACTATGGCACCGCGTACCAACCGCAATGTGAAACCAACCATTCGCGGATAACAGGAACCCTACCTTCTCGGTGGTATATTCACCTCGTACACACATTTTCTCCTAAAAAAGACGGTTTTGCTGAAAAGGAAAGCCTAGACTAGCAATTCATTTCATTCATGTTGTATTTTTGTATTCTCTTGCAAATATTCTCATAAACATCTGTACAAACAAGTTAAATATACTCATATTAACTTAAATAATTTACGTTTTTAGCCACATATATATTTGCTTGCAATCTACTATCTACTTATCGATTATTGTTTTCATCTTAAAGTATAGGGTTATCCATTTTACGCTTGGGAAAGTAAAGCTGAAGAAAACACATAAAATATTCAGATAGAAACAAAATTTTTTAATTCAATATCAAGATTGAACCTTGCCATTATACGTGAAATACAAGATCATTCAAATGTCTTTCGCGGGACCTCTTACAGGCCTCAATCCTTTTGAGGTAATTTTCAATGATTTTTCGGCATATTTCCGGCAATATCTCAGCCATAACTTCACGAATATCGGTTTTCAATTGCTCAAGATTTTGACGACTCTCGCGTTAACACGATCTTTTGCATAGCCCCATAAAAAGAAATCCAAAGGTGTTAGGTCGCAGGATCTTGCGGGCCAATTGACATCACTCAATCTCGAAATTACGCTTCCTGGAAATTTCTCTTGCAAAAGTGCTCGATTAGCCTGTGTTGTGTGGCTTGGGGCTCTGTCCTGTTGGAACCACATGTTTTCCAGATCATAATCTTCAATTTCTCTCCAAAAATAATCGGCTAACATCCGTCCATAGCGGTCAGAATTGACTGTAATGGCTCTTCCTTGATCGTTTTCAAAAAATATGGGCCAATAACACCACCAGACCATAATGCACACCAAACGGTCACTTTTTCCGGATGCAAAGGCCTTTCTGCGATCACCTGAGGATTTTAAGAGCCACACATGTGGAAATTCTGTTTATTTACGTAACCACTGAGCGAAAAATGAGCCTCATCATGAAAGAAAATTTTGTTTGAAAAATCGTTAACAACGGCTTGTTGTTCAATCACCCAATTCACATACATTCTGCGTTGTGTATGGTCTTGAGGCTTAAGTTCTTGAGTGAGTTGGATTTTGTATGGATGGAGATCCAAATCCAAATGCGAAATCCGCCACAATGAGCCGCAAGACAAGCCTAAATGTTGAGCACGTCGAGGAATCGACAAACTCGGGTCTTCCTCCACACTTTGAGCAACGACAGCGATATTTTCAGCATAACGAATGTTGCGATGATGCACAGGCATTGCAATATCAATAACCGATCCAGTCTCTTCAAATTTTCTCACTGTGTTCGAAATTGTTTGCTGTGTAGGTCGATTATGACGACCATAATCGGCTCGTAAAGCCCTAAATGTTGATACAGCAGAATCACCATTTTTATAAAAAAATTTAATAATTTGAACGCGTTTTTGACTGTTAAGCGATCCATATTTTTAAATGGCAAACCTTCAACTAAAAAAACACGCTTTGGTTGACATTTAATTATGAAAGATGTCAAATGGCAGGGTTATACTTTCCCAACCACGAAATGGATAACCCTGTATCATTACCAATCAGTATATTCAGATATTATAGGTTTACTTTTTAAAAAATCACTTAGCTCGATAACCAGGGTTGTATTTTGTTTAACAATTAGTAAGAATCATGATAAAAACTGCACATTATAGTTTGTGTTTGTGCATGATTTATCAACGACATTCTCCTTTTTGTATTCATATCATTATATCGCGAGGTTGTTAGAAAGTCATCACGTCGCCCACCAGCATCGTTTTATTTTAATGGAAACCTTTTTTTCTTTTTATATTTAAAATAACATATATAAATAACTGTTACCATATTTTTTTCTTTTATTGAACATGAATGAAGTTCCTTTCAAGGAGATTGCATGTATATGCATATTACTTAAAGTAAAAATGTTTAGACATTAGATTTTAAAAGTAAGTTCAATCTAAGTTATAGCTTAAGATTAAAACGGTAGAGAGAGTCACGAGTATACAATTTGTCTAAATCAAGACTAGTATCATATTTTTGTCTTGTCTCCAATTTTAAAAGGTTTCAGTATTACAAAAACTACGCCAATTATTAAAAGAGAAACTAAAATTTCCACTACAGTCTTAACTTTACCATCGCTGATCATTTTAAGCTCATTTGAATCTTTTTGCTTTCGATTCCGTTAACAAAATTACATTTAAAACTATTTAAAATATCTAAAAGAAAAATTAAATCAGCCTATTTGCTAAACAATCACTAATAATTTCAACATATTTCATCAATTAATTACTAACTTGTAGTTAAACAGCGTTTATTTTATTTTCATTCAAACATACTCCGCATTATTATATTTATTATTATTGCTATTGCAATCACGACCTGTGTCCGTCTGTCCGTCCGCCTGTATGTCACAGCACTTTTTCTCCGAAAGTATAGAGGCTACAGCCATGAAACTTTGTGGAAAGGTCAGAAGTGGTGACTCCTTGAAAGTTAAAGGGTAGAAAAATTTTTCAAAGGCGTTTAAGGGGGTCTCCCCATATAGGGAGGTGACCCCTCAAAAAAAATTTTCACCATTGGTAGTCGAGTAGGGTGTCATTGGAAAGATCTTGATGACATATTTTCAAAACAAGTCTTAAAATTGCCTTATTAGTACCGAGGGGGGAAGGGGAAATGGTCGAACTTTTCGCGTACCCCCCCCCCCCCCCTCGCGATTAGGCACCTGTGATCCGAAAAATCTGAAAAATCATGAATGTAGGCCTTAATGAGTACAATAACAACAAATACATGAGAAGTCGAAATTCACTCAACTTTGTTAGTAATAGTATGATTTATCGATTTTGTGTTTTCTTGAATAAAATCTAAACGGTACACTTAAATTCAATAAAATTTGGTGAACAGATGACTATTTATAGGATTAATCTTTTCTGAAAGCTTCATGAAGATCGAATAGTATTTGACGAAGTTATAGCGATTTGAATTTTCCTGTATTACTATGGAACAATATGCCCTGTATTACTACGGAAACATATGGCTATGGAGCCATACGAGTATGCGCTTTTTACCGACTTAGACACTACACTACTGCTAGGATTTGCATGAAAATTGCAGGAATGATAGGTATCATGAAGATGGGTGCATATAATTGAAACAAGCCGAAGAGGCAGGAGAGAGCTCCTAGCAAAAGGGCTTTGTAACCATTCTAGGATTCGAAAAAATAGGCCATGAATCGATGATTACAGTACAGAGAAGTGGCCCCTGGAAAAAAATTTAATGAAAGGTAGCCTATATGAGTATCAACTGAAAGTTCTCCATGATAGCTTTTCAAAACAGTTCTTAACTGACCGTTTTTGCTTCAGTGGGGGTGGGTGTTGGAAATGCATGAAAAATGTGTTTCCTCCCTCGCAAATGGACACCCGTGATCTAAAAAATCTGCAAAAATTATCAAGGGAGATATTTATGGGTATAACTCTAACAAATACCTCAGAAGTCAAAATTCTTTCAACTTTGTTAATAATCCTCGAATTTCACATTTTCTCCAATAAAATCGTCTTTGACATGTTTCTTGATTTTATTCGTTGCTGGTTACTGCATTTTGTAAGTTGAGTACAAAACCCTTCTGACATGAGCATAGGTCTGTCTACCCAACTTGTTTTCTACATTGCGATTATTATTTCAATAAGAGCCGAAGATGTCGAATTTCGTTTAGGTACTAATGCGTATTATTTGACTTCCAAAGCGATAAATTGATGTTCGTTCAGTTATATTCAGAATAATATTATTAATGAACTTGAGAAAAATTTGAAAGAAATATTGTAGTTTGTGATTTCTACATAGAAACGTTATTTCTAAATTTGCTTTGAATGGGGTTGTACTTGCTTTTATTTCGGACACTATAACGATAGAAGATAAATTATAGTTCTGCATTTATTCTCAAGCAAAGGTTGACCGAGTAAGTAGTTTTAAAATTTGTTCTTTTATTTAACGGGGCGCAACACATTTTATTCGTATGCTAATGTAAAGAAGTTGAGCCCCGATATTTATACTACTTGGAACTGTTAAAATTGACTGAGTAATCGATTTATCCTTATGTACGAGTAAACAACTCTTATACAAAATTTATTGTATTTGAAAAATGATAAAATTATGATGATGATTATGATGAAAGATACAAACGTAATAAAAAAATGGCTAACGGTGCTTTTATATTCGTAACACGGACTCATGAATTTTTTTTCCTTTGCTTCTAAAATCTGGGGTCATTTGGTGACGCTATATGATACATCCTTGTATTAATTTCAATTTCATAGCTAGTCTAGGTAGAATTACGTCGGAACACACATTAGTCCCCTTGCCAATTAGAAATCTCACCATGTATTAGCTGACGATCAGCTCTATATTTTCGATTAACTTTTCGAATTTCTTGTTCGAGCCTATGGCGTCTTGTAGGTAATGAGAGGGTAAAAGTGGTTGCAATATACCTGCAGAGTGCTAGATGATATTTTCATTTCCCGACAATCCTTTTTGTTGTGGTAATATTGTCTTCTCACAAAGAACTTAGCCACCGACTTTTGTTGTGTTTCACTAACAGATGTGAGCATTGAACTTGGCTCGGGCTTTCTGCCAGTGCTGCTGACGTTGTAGGTAAATCCCACAGTGAATGCTTATTATGAACATTTAAATAGTTATGCATGCCTATTGGTCGGCTTAAACATTTCTTTTAGCCAACAGAAATGACTTCTTTACCGCTGTCCAACATTATTAGTAATGATACAGTTAGAATAAACCCAATAAATTGACTTAAACTGAATATGATTTAACCTGAACAGTGTCTCTCACCTGTTTTATTCGCACTGGTGTGCCATGTTAGGCCACATCCCTTTGAACGTTTGGAGATTGTTATTAGAATTTAAACTTCGGGGCACAAGTTCGCATTAACGAGAGGGGAAACACATTTTTTGTGTAATCCCCCCTGTGCCCCCACTGAAGCAAAAACTGTCAGTTTAAGAACTGCTTTGAAAAGCTCTCATAAAGACCTTTCATTTGATGAGATTTTTTTTATGGACCACTCCCCTGTACTGAACTAATCGATTCATGGCCAATTTTTTTCGAATCCTAGAATGGTCATAAAGGCCTTTTGCTAGTAGCTCTCTCCTGCCTCCTCGACATGTTTC
This sequence comes from Odontomyia ornata, assembly GCA_963969285.1. Taxonomy (NCBI): domain Eukaryota; kingdom Metazoa; phylum Arthropoda; class Insecta; order Diptera; family Stratiomyidae; genus Odontomyia; species Odontomyia ornata. The sequence goes on along the minus strand of OZ017738.1, from coordinate 137,418,813 downwards.
ACATATGAGTATTGATTGTAAGTAATCATCTCAGTCATTCATTAAATTGAATTAAGTGTTCAAAGCATGCACCTTAAACGTTGAAGTTGGGGAAAATAATTCAAAACTATTCAATCTTCGAATTTAAAACAGCCCCTATTTAGTTTTACGACTACTGATACCACTAGCTGAACCAATTCCCAAAGATATTCATGATACCTATCATTCCTGAAACTTTCATGCAAATCATAGCAAACATGTAGTGTCTGAGCCGGTAAAAAGCGCATATTGTTCCATAGCCATATGTTTCCATAATAATACAGCGCATATTCTTCCACAGTAATACAGGCAAATTTTTTTCGCACTTGCGACGGAACTCCAATGCTGTTCGCTGTTCAATTCGACTCCTCAATTGTAACTCTCACGCTGTTCGTCCTCTTTAATAGGGGAAAAGTGATCGAAAAATTAATACTGGTGACTATTGATTATACCAAATCGCAAAAAAAACGTCTTCCTTGTCGTCGAAAGATTACGCAAAAGAGACCGCTTCGACTATCGTTGGCTCTTTTATTAACTTTGTCGCAACGGCTCTTTCACTTGAGGTGACGAACCCAAGTTCAAGGCCAGAACAACCCCCACGGCTGCTCAACCTTAGAGTATTTTCTTTGATTTGAACCCAGTTTTTGGTGCCCATCTTCCTTTCGCGTAGATCATCTGCATTATCTATCGTCTATCGACTTGTTTTGGTTGTAATGTCATTTGTTATGTTGATAAATTGAGAAGTGTTCACTTGTTGTGCACGATTTGAACTCGCAGTTGTAATAATGTGCGATATGGCGTTGCTTTATATCGCCGGGGAACACTCAAGGCTCATTGTATCTGCTGACGAACTGATAAGTCGAGATTTTGTCATAATCCTTCAGTTTTTTTTTCCATATTCAGAAAAACAAAATACCTTTATTGGTTTCTAGCTTACTTTAAGTTATAAACAGTTTCGTTAAACCTTCCTTTGTTGAGAGTCTGTTTCATCATCGTTTTTAGGGTTTTGTACTAAAATACAAAACCCTATTGCAATCACGACCTGTGTCCGTCCGTCCGTCCGTCTGTATGTCACAGCACTTTTTCTCCGAAACTATAGAGGCTACAGTCATAAAATTTGTAGGAAGGTCTGAAGTGGTGACCTCTTGAAAGTTCAAGGGTGGAAAAATTTTTCAAAGGCGTTTAAGGGGGGTCTCCCCATACAGGGAGGTGACCCCTCAAAAAAAAATTTTCACCATTGGTAGTCGAGTAGGGTGTCTTTGGAAAGGTCTTAATGAGATCCTTTCCAAACAAGTTTTAAAATTGCCTTATCAGTACCGAGGGGGGCAGGGGATGGGGAAATGTACGAACTTTTCGCGTACCCCCCTCACGATTGGACACCTTCCATCCGAAAAATCTGAAAAAAATCATGAATGTAGGCCTTCATGAGTACAACAACAACATATACATGAGCAGTCGAAATTCACTCAACTTTGTTAGTAATAGTATGATTTATCGATTTTGTGTTTTCTTCAATAAAATCTAAACGGTACCTTTAAACTCAATAAAATTCAGCATAGATATGATTATTTATAAGATTGATCTTTTCTGATTGTTTCATGAAGATCGAATGGTATTTACCGAAGTTATAGCGATTTAAATTTTCCTGTATTACTATGGAGCAATATGCCCTGTATTACTATGGAAACATATGGCTATGGAGCCATATGCGCTTTTTACCGACTTAGACACTACAGTTTTGCTAGAATTTGCATGAAAATTTCAGGAGTGATAGATATCATGAAGATGAGTACATACAATTAAACAAGTCGAAGAGGCGGGAGAGAGCTCCCAGCTAAAGGGCTTTGTAACCATTCTAGGTTTCGAAAAAATAGGCCATGAATCGATGATTACAGTACAGAAGAGTGGCCCCTGAAAAAAAATTTCATGAAAGGTAGCCGATATGAGTATCAATTGAAAGTTCTCTATGAGAGCTTTTCAAAACAGTTCTTAAACTGACAGTTTTTGCTTCAGTGGGGGCACAGGGGGGGAAATAAATGAAAAATGTGTTTCCTCCCTTGCGAATGGACACCCGTGATCTAAAACATCTGAAAAAACTATCAAAGGAGATATTTATGGGTATAACTATAACAAATACCTCAGAAGTCAAAATTCGTTCAACTTTGTTAATAATAGTATGATCCTCGAATTTCACATTTTCTCCAATAAAATCGTCTTTGGCATGTTTCATGATTTTATTCGTTGCTGGTTACTGCATTTTGTAAGTTAAGTACAAAACCCTTCTGACATGAGCATAGGTCTGTCTACCCAACTTGTTTTATTATAGTATTCATTGTTGTTCACGGTGTGGCTGCTGTTGTTGCATGGAATAGATTTTATTAATTTTCGTTGAACATTACCGCCTTCATCTTTTATACTCACTTTTTTGGTCTTTGTAAACAAATTTTTTACAAAGACCTACTAGTTACGTGACCTGTCTGTCCGTCTCTCCGTCCGCCAGTCTATCCGTATGTCCGTGCGTCACAGTAAGTTTCCTCAGAAACAAAGAAGCTAGAATGCTCAAACTTTGTGAAAAGGTCAGAAGCGATGGTCTCTCAAAAGTTTAGGGACTTAACAAAAATTTAAGATTTTTTTAAGAGGGATCCCCCTCTATAACGAATGAGCCCTTAAAAAAATTGTTCAATCAAAGGTAGTCGAGTATCAATTGAAAGGCCTTGATTTGAATTTTTAGAATCTGAAATAAAATAATCATTTTATGAATTTGGGGGTCCAGGGGAAGGCAAAGTGTACCAAAAATTTGGGTCCTCCCCCTTGCGATTGGACACCTTTGAGCCGAAAAATCTGAAACTTATCATGAATGTGGGCCTTCATGAGTACAAGGGCGACAAAAACCTCAGATATCGAAGTTCACTCAACTTTTTTTAATTCTATAGACTGATATAAAATATTTCTGTTTACAAAATTTAATTGAGATCGAATTATGATCAAGGTAGTTATAGCCATTTCAATTGTATGGAGTTACAACAATAATATCACGTATTTATAGTTGATACAGATTTCAAATTGACCTAGGCACTTTTATTTTCTTTCTATCTTCATGAAAATTTAAGGAAAAGTGTTTAACTTGAATATGTTCAATCGTTCGAGTATTCAGAAAAATCATTTAAGCTGGATCAAAATGGCGGCGGCATTGTGCTTATGAAAGAAACTGTGTATCTTTTACAGAAATTTGAACGATTTCATATCAACTATTGGATGAATAATTCAAGTTATCGATTCACGCTATTAACAAACTTTTTTCTTGTCCTAGGATGTTTACAAAGACCTTCTAGTAGGAGCACTCTCCTGCTTACACAACTTGTTGTTGTTACCCTTCCTCTTGAAGGGTTGTCGCGCTGTTCAGCCTTGCGGGCCCGGTTCGCTCAGTCGGAGACGGCGCAGGCGCCAACTCGCTTTCCCTAGGCTGGAAGGAGATAAAAATAAGATCGTCCGCGAGTAAACGATCGGACAGCGCGCGCACGAGAACTAAACACTAAAAAGGAATAAAATGTTCACCCTCCTCTTCTCACCATAGACACGCGAACTAAACACTAAAAAAGAATAAAATGTTCACCCTCCTCTTCTCACCATAGACACGAGAACTAAACACTAAAAAAAAATAAAATGTTCACCCTCCTCTTCTCACCATAGACAAACCTTCCCCCAACTCACCCTTTTTGTCCACCCACGACCTCCTGAAATCGAAATGATAGTCTGAAAAGAATAAAGAAAAGAATAAGGGAAGAACCCACCGCCTGAGCGCCGCACACAATACAAGTTCTTTTCCGTTAACGATTGATAACTATATTTTTGTTGTTAATTAAAGCACTATATTTACACTAGAGGAATCTAATACATAAATGTAAGAGCCAAAAATGATAAAAAGAAAAAGGTACCTTCTTTACCTATAAAACGTTAAACTAACCCTATCCTGGGGCCCCAGCAAACAATCGTCCGTGGATACTGGCGCCAACCTCGGGAGCCGGATTCTCGTTCAGATGAGTTTTATTTTTTTCCACTCGAAATCGTTCTTCCGTGCGACAGGTGTTGCACCGCGGTATGATGAGCGTCGTGATAACTTCCAAACTTTGATTTGTTTTTCCTTTGATCCTTCCTCGCTCGTTCCAAGTCCACCAAAGAGGGCCTCCGTTATCCCTCAGCCCTTTAAATTGGCTCGCCTTAACCGACGCCCGCTGCATTGGAGGTGGTTGGCCTCCCATTCGTACGACGAACTTCTATTCTGCTTTTGGCGCCGTTCGTAGCGCGGCTACCAACCATCTTCGCTACCTCCGCTCCGCACCCATGGTTGCTGTAAGCGAGTTGGTCTGCATTACCCATTATTTCGGATCAGCTGGGCAGTCCCAATATGTGGGTCACTAGAACATCGCAGAATGTCATCGCCGAATGACATTTTGTAGTTGTCAGCGGAAAGTGAATACAACGCGATTTCCGATCAATTAGCTTACGCCCTTTAAATTGTGTTTCCGTCCTGGAAATGTCGCAAGAATTGCACGTCCTGCGTACAGTCGCTGATCCTGAACTAGTGTCCCCGAAAGAAATGTTTGTCCGCCGACTTATCACTAATATGTTGCGAGTGTGTGGTTTGCTCGTCACAACAAGCTGCGTGTCAGGATTTTGGTGAAAAGGCTTGGCTATTTCCGATTGTCGGTCGACTTGAGCGTAGTACAGGTGATATGTGTACCTGGTGGTGATGCCTGTATTACATCGTGAATATTGACCAACGTGGGAGTTGCCTCGTTTTGGCGTCGCACCAGAGACACAGTCAGGGAAGTGTAAGTTGGAGCCGACAATTCCCTTGAGGTAAGTTTTTGCATTCGTACACGACTGCGATAGCCTCGCATGTTTATGTTTCCGTTTGCGCGATGCATCCCGTCACGGTTTTGATGTTGATATTACATTTGATTTCAGCTTTGATTTTTTTTACTGCCCTGATGCTGGTGGTGTTGATCCATCTGGTGCGGTGGTTCCGGATGCATTATCCATCTGGTGCGGTGACCAGGAGTGGGCCCCTTAAACGCCTTCCGAGTCGGTGATAGCCTTTGTTGAGCGCTTGCGTTAGATGCGTTACCATAGGCTATCCTTGTTAGGAAGAGTGATGGTCGACCGGCCCCCTTCTGATGTCGTTCGTCATCCGTTGCTGCCGTTTGCTTCATACCTAAGTTAAACGCCCTACTCCAGCTCGACTGATAAGTAACATTGCTTGTTATACAGCAATAACATTTTTCTTTTATATGAAAGTATTTGTGTTAAAGTTAAGACCAAAAATACAATGGGTCACCTGTTACCTCGACGCTCAAGCGGGGTTGGGGTGTGTTAATGACATGCATCCCGATCTCCTTAGTGGTCGTGGTGTGGACTCCGGGTGAAAGCTGGTCATCCGTAACATTCCCCCCCTACTTCAAGTGAATTTCCGTGGAAATTCACTCCGTCGTTATGCCCTACTGCCACCGGCTGCACTTCTAAAGTAACTGGCTAACCGCAACTTCCTTCAATTTCCAAACCTATTCCCATATACACGGATGTCTTAATAAAGTTCCAAATCTGTGGCTAATTCAAAACTCCCTACTTCTTATCGAGCTTTATCCCTATCTCTATTTATGCCTCCTCTCTACCTATGCGGTTAAGTATAACGGTATGGGTATATATATATATATATATAGCTTTGCTATTAATGTGATAATCCTTTTCATTATATGAGCCATACCACTTATTGCTGCTCCGACCCCAATGACACTACCTATCTACTTCTAACAAGTGCTAATCCTATATCCTTTTATGGTAACTACCCTCCACCAACCATCCCTAATCCACTATATTATAACTACCCGTCTAAGTAACTATCCCTCCACCAATCATCCCTAATCCCTTATCTTATAACTACCTGTCTAAATAACTATCCCTCCACCAATCATCCCTAATCCCGTATCTTATAACTACCTGTCTAAATAACTATGATTATTCTAATGTCTCACTACTCGTTTTTAGATCGCAAACTCTATGTGACGGAGGAGAAAAAACACCCACGCAAATGGAGTACGCGTGTCCTGCATGTGGTGGTTCCAGCGACGTGCAGCTATCGGAACAACATGCCCCGACAACGCGGACATAACCTGGACGGCGCGAAGCAACTTAATTACTCCCGAATACTTAAATCTAGAGGTAAACATTTGCAATTGAAATTACATGCCTGTTGTGTCGTTATATCCCTTTTATTTCTGCTTTCCTCCCCCTTTCTCTGGTGTTTAGCGACTTAGCTTTATCCCGCTATTCGATGAACGGCTTCAAATCCTTGACGTGCCAGGTACCCGCGTCTCTGCCTTTCTCTTCCCGTAACTGGTAAGTCCAACCGGACACTTTCTTCCATATCCTAAACGGACCCAAGTACTCAGGAGCCAACTTGGCTGAGTAGAATTTGGATGCGTCGGAGATAGTATAATTCCTCCTCCATACTCGGTCCCCCACTTGGTAACCTATATCCCACTTTCTGAGGTTATACCGGTTAGAGCTCTGTTCGGCAGCTACCTGCATACGCTGCGATACTTCCGTCCGCAGTATCTCTAGCTCCCTTGCCCGTTGCTCAGGATCCATCTCCTCTTGAGGTCGCTCTGGCCCTTCACCCTGCTCCTGCAGAACCCGCATTTCCGTGCCAAAATTGTAAAAGTAAGGAGTGACTCGCATGGTTTCGTGCCTATAGGTTCGTAGCGCGCAAGCGATTTTTGCCAATTGTCGGTCCCAGTCCCGATGATTTTCCGACACGTAGGATCGTAACCTGCGTTTGATGTCTTGATTCCTACGCTCGGCAGGGTTCGCCTGCGGATGGTATAGCGCAGTAAACTTAATCCGCGTTCCGTACCCCTCGACTAATTGCTGTAGGCCCTTCCCGCGAAATTGGACACCGTTATCGCACACTAACCACCTCGGAACTCCAAACAGCAGGAATACATGTTCCTCCAATAACCTGCAGATCTCCCTTGCCGTGGCCTTCCGTAGTGGGAATAGTAGAGAAAATTTACTCACATAATCCAGAACGGTCAGAACATAACAGTGTCCGCGTGTAGATCGAGGTAGTGGGCCCACCAAGTCTACACAAATCATCTCCCACGGCCTTGTCGCTTCTCCCGCACGCGAAACCATAAAACCTGGCTGAACCTTCCTTTCCACCTTGATTGCCTGACATACCTTACATCGGTTCACATAGGTACGAGCGTCAGCGGACATCTTCGGCCAGTAATAGAACTGCGACAGCCGATGAATCGTTCGGTCGATCCCCATATGACCCGCCATTGGTTGGTCATGGCAACACATGAGGGCTTTCCGCCTTTCACCCTTGGGCAAAACCCTTTTCCACGAGTCAGCTCCTTCTAACACAGGATATCGTCCCGGTACATGCTTCCACAACTCTTCGTCCTTGATCCTTCAGTCGGGGTATAGCTCTCCGTTAGTGCGTATCCGCGCCTTCATTCGCTCGTACCAAACATCCCCTTGATTCTTTGCCACCTCCACCGTTTCCACAGTGACTGACCTCGATAATGCATCCGGAACCAAATGCTCGCTGCCTTTGCGGTGCATTACCTCATAATCGAACTGTTGCAGACGGACAGCCCAGCGAGCCAACCTCCCCGTGGGGTCCTTTAGATTGTTGAGCCAAACCAAAGAGTGGTGATCCGTTATTACGCGGAAATGCGAACCCTCGATACACGGGCGTAGCTTCTCCACCGCCCAAAGGACTGCCAAGCACTCCCTCTCGGTGGTTGAATATTTTTGCTCCGCTTTGGTCAGAGCGCGGCTCAAATAACAGACCACCTTCTCCCCCTCCGGAAAAGTTTGGCTCAACACGGCTCCCACACCCACATCTGAGGCACCCGTCTGCGCATTGAATGGGATGCTGAAATCAGGACACGTCAAAATAGGTGCTGAGGCCAGTTTCAATTTACAGCGTTCGAAGGCTTCCTCACATTCGGTGGTCCAGTCAAATTTTTTATTCTTGCGCAATAAATCGGTTAGGGGTGCTACCAAAGAGGCATGATCTGGGATGAACCTCCGATACCACGATACCATCCCAAGGAACTGTCGGATCTGCTTCACCGTATGAGGCCGTGGTATTTTTAACAGGCTCTCGACATTCTCAGGGTCGATATTCAACCTATTCTCGTTCACCACATAACCCAGATATTTCAGCTCGGCTCGGCAAAAATGACATTTTTCCCGCGATAGTCTCAGTTCAGCTTGCCGCAGGCGCTTGAATACCTCGGAGAGAATCTCCAGGTGTTGACTGAACGTGGGTGTTACGATAATAATGTCGTCGAGGTATGTGAACACGAAAGGTTCCATTTCCGGGCCCAACACTCTGTCAATTAGGCGCTGCCAGGTCGTTGGCGCATTCGACAGACCAAACGGCATTCTCCTAAATTGAAACAGACCCCGCCCTGGGATGGTAAACGCTGTGAACTGACGCGATTCTTCCACCACTGGGACCTGCCAGTAGGCTGATTTAATATCCAAGGTGGATAGATACCTTGCATCCCGTAGCTTATCTAAAGTGGCGGAAATATACGGAAGGGGATACGCATCCCGTGCGGTAACTTGATTCACCCTACGAAAATCTACACAGAATTTGTACGACCCATCCTTTTTCTTCACCATTAATATCGGGGAAGACCATGCGCTCTTAGAGGGCTCCACTACGCCTAGCGCCAACATCTCGTCCAACTCCGTATTAATGTTCTTCTGCATGGTAGGAGAGACCGGATAATAACGCTGCTTGATGGGCGCTGCATCCGTCTTGATGACATGCTCCACCAGATTAGTGCAACCCAGCCCCTCCCCCATGTTTTGGAACTCTATCCCAATTAACTGGGCTAACTCCTCTTCTTCAGTCTGAGTCAATACAGACCTACTGTGTAGATGTCCCCCCAATATCACCGCCTCATGGCATGCAAAACCCCACCTGTTATCCCGTAGGTTCAAAAGGACCCCAAACTGCCGCAAAAAATCTACTCCCAAAATAATTTTGTGTGCAAGAGCCGGTACCACCAATACCTCCAGCCACTTCACCCTGCCCTCCAATCGAAAAGGTACCCAAGCCCTCCCCTCTATCGGGCACTGACCGTTGTCGGCTAGGCTCACTGCCTGATTCTGCGCAGTGATCATCTCCACCCCCTGTTCCCGCATCTCGGACCAACCATCTCCCCCGACAATTGTATTGGACGCCCCCGAGTCAACGAGGCCCTTAAAGCGCTTGCCCAACACCCAAACCTCCAAATGTGGTCGTTCGTCCCCCCGACTATGTGTAAATAAAAAACTCGTACCCGCGGCCCCCAACTCCTTCCCGGCTCCGGTGCTCAATTCGCCGCCTAACGAGCACCGTGCTCGTTTCCCGACGGACCCGCCTGCGCCGGCGCTCGACCCCGCTGAGTAGAGCAATTCGGACAGGTGAACTTTGTTGCTCCAGACCGACCGCAGCCGAAGCATCTACGTGGTTGGCGACATTCCCGGGAGATGTGTCCTATACCGTTGCAGTTCCAGCACTTGACTCCTGCAGCCCTGCCCTCCGGAACTATTTCACTCACTGTAGAGACCTCCTCATAGGCTAAATCTGGTTCCAATAGCTTTGATGTCCTACGGCTGGGTGGGGGCACAAACGCATCAACCGCCGCCTTAGTAGCCTCCATTTTCCGTCCCAACTGCACCAACTGCGCAACCGATGACACCTCTCTTAATGATAATTTCACCTGGTAGAACGGGCTGATATTATCCAGCAAAATCTCCAGCTTCCTGGCTTCCGAACAGGGTTCTCCCAATCTGCGAAACTGTCCATCCATGATGGCCACGTAAACTCCGATGGACTCGTTCCTTCCTTGCGTCCGCTGACGAATTTCTTCCCACAGCCTTTTATTGTAATTTGGGGGTAAAAATTCTGTCCGCAGCTCCTGACAAAGTTCATCCCAAGAAGCTACCCGCTCCCGTACCGAACGAAACCAAATCAGGGCTTTACCCTCAAAAAGCTCCGCGGCCATCCTCATCAGCTGTGGCTTTGACACGCCCTTTGTTAACCGAAGCTCCTCTACCCTTTCCAGAAAAGCACTTACCGAACCGGGAGAATCGCTAGAGAATTTGACCCCCCACTTGGACACGTCTGGAACCTTGCCTGTTCTCAGGTCATCCCGATGTACCCCCACCGTCTGAGTTGCTAGCCCTTCCGATTCAAGTAGCCGCCCCTCAGTGATTGCGTTCGGCTCCTCTTCTTGTTTCTCCGTTCCCGTGTCACTCTCCCCTTCTACCTTCTCCGTGATCTTTTTGGGAGGACCTGCCTTCAGCCCGGGTGCCTCGTCAACTCTGCCTCCCGGCTTAGCGCTGGTTTTTTCCCCCGTTAACCTCGCTTTTGGTGTAGATGTCCTGCCTCTAGGAACTGTTTCCTCCTCCATCTCCTCCAAGTTGCCACCCGCTTTTACATCCAGACCCCCTAACGCCATCATGAAATCTTTTTCCAACCTGTACATGATCTTTTCCTCCTCGGGATCCTCAGCTTGGATATTCGCTAACCTTCGCTGGCAAAACTCGATCTTGGCCAATAACTTCCAATACTCTCCCGACTCTCTATCACCCGAGAACCCTTCCACCAGGGAGTTAACTTCTGCCCATTTTTCCTCCAGCGCCATGATATCCTCGGCGGGTGTGTAAGGGTACTCTTTGAAATTCACCATACTCGTGTTTTTTAAATTCTCCGCCCGTACCGCCACCCGTAACTTTGCTCGCATCTCATCCACTGTCCCAGCAGGCAGCCCCCTAATAGCCAATTCACATTGGAGCTCGTCGCTGGCCAGACGATTGATCAGCATCCTTCCCTTCCCTGCCATATTTAACTTATTTCTAATTTAAATTAAATTTACGTATTACTTATTTTATATACCTATATATATATATATATATATATATATATATATATATATATATATATATATATATATTCCGCTACTATTTTCACCTACAAGTACCACTATATTAACACTAGCGAGGGAAAAAAAATTACTCTCCAGTTCAAATGGTTTATTTTTACACTAAAAAAGTCAATTACACACAATTCTCTACTCCCCCAATACTCGACACCCTCCTCACTCACTATATGGTGTATGTATATCACCACCACTCCACCTCAATTCCAATCACTCATGCCACAGTCAGACCCAAAACAAAACACTCACTCCCAAACAACCCGCAAATTCAAATTTAGCCTTCGCACTTCCCCTCACACCACCACCCGCACTTTTATCCCAACGCACCCCCGCAAATTCGCACTCGCACCAACACTCTCACTTTTATCGCAATACACCCCCGCAAATTCACAATCTCACCAACACTCGCAACCCCGCAAATTCACAATCTCACCAACACTCGCACTTTTGTCGCAACACACCCCCGCAAATTCACAATCTCACCAACACTCGCACCCCCGCAAATTCACACTAGAAAAAAAAACACTATCACTCACTGAATCACCCTAGAAAAACACCTCCGCAAATTCACACTAGAAAATCACTATCACTCACTGAATCACACTAACTTCCACTTCTATAACGACTTAACTTGTCTCGCCTTAATGAACCACGTTGGGCGCCAATTTGTTACCCTTCCACTTAAAAGGTTGTCGCGCTGTTCAGCCTTGCGGGCCCGGTTCACTCCGTCGGAGACGGCGCAGGTGCCAACTCGCTGTCCCTAGGCTGGAAAGAGATAAAAATAAGATCGTCCGCGAGTAAACGATCCGACAGCGCGCGCACGAGAACTAAACACTAACAAGTTGGGTATACAGACCTATGCTCATGTCAGAAGGGTTTTGTACTCAACTTACAAAATGCCGTAACCAGCAACGAATAAAATTAAGAAACACGTTATGTTCGAGGATCATACTATTATTAACTAAAATGAAAGAATTTTTTAATTCTGAGGTATTTGTTAAAATTATACCCATAAATATCTCGCTTGATAATTTTTTCAGATTTTTTTAGATCACGGGTGTCCATTCGCGAGGGAGAAAACACATTTTTCATGTATTTCCGCCCCCCTCTGTGCCAGCACTTAAGCAAAAACTGTCAGTTTAAGAACTGTTTTGAAGAGCTCTCATAGAGAACTTTCATTTGATACTCATATCGGCTACCTTTCATGAAATTTTTTTCAGGGGCCACTCCTCTGTACTGTAAGAATCGATTCATGGCCTATTTTTTTGAATCCTAGAATGGCTACAAAGCCCTTTTGCTAGGAGCTCTCTCCTGCCTCCTCGACTTGTTTCAATTGTATGTAGTCATCCCCATGATATCTATCATTCCTGAAACTTTCATGCAAATCCTAGCAAAGCAGTAGTGTCTAAGTCGGTAAAAAGCGCATCTGGCTCCATAGCCATATGCTTCCATAGTAATACAGGGCACATTGTTCCATAGTAATACAGGAAAATTCAAATCGCTATAACTTCGTTAAATACTGATCGATCTTTATGAAACTTTCAGAAAAGGTCAATCTTATAAATAGTCATCTCTTTGCTAAATTTTATTGAGTTTGAGGGTACCATTTAGATTTTATTCAAGAAAACATAAAATCTATAAATCATACTATTACTAACAAAGCTGAGTGAATTTCGACTTCTCATGTATTTGTTGTTGTTGTACTCATTAAGGCCTACATTCATGATTTTTTTCAGGTTTTTCGGATGGAAGGTGTCTAATCGCGAGGGGGGGGGTACGCGAAAAGTTCGTACATTTCCCCTTCCCCTGCCCCCCTCGGTACTCATAAGGCAATTTTAAGACCTGTTTTCAAAAGATCTCATTGAGACCTTTCCAATGACACCCTACTCGACTACCATTGGTGAAATTTTTTTTTTGAGGGGTCAACTCCCTATATGGGGAGACCCCCCTTAAAGCCCTTCGAAAAATTTTTTTCACCCTTGAATTTTCAAGAGGTCACCACTTCTGACCTTTCCACAAAGTTTCATGGTTGTAGCCTCTATATTTTCAGAGAAAAAGTGCTGTGACATACAGACGGACGGACGGACGGACAGACGGACAGACGGACACAGGTCGTGATTGCAATAGGGTTTTGTATTTTAGTACAAAACCCTAAAAAGGAATAAAATGTTCACCCTCCTCTTCTCACCATAGACACGCGAACTAAACACTAAAAAAGAATAAAATGTTCACCCTCCTCTTCTCACCATAGACACGAGAACTAAACACTAAAAAAAAATAAAATGTTCACCCTCCTCTTCTCACCATAGACAAACCTTCCCCCAACTCACCCTTTTTGGTCCACCCACGACCTCCTGAAATCAAAATGATAGTCTGAAAAGAATAAAGAAAAGAATAAGGGAAGAACCCACCGCCTGAGCGCCACGCACAATACAAGTTCTTTTCCGTTAACGATTGATAACTATATTTTTGTTGTTAATTAAAGCACTATATTTACACTAGAGGAATCTAATATATAAATGTAAGAGCCAAAAATGATAAAAAGAAAAAGGTACCTTCTTTTCCTATTAAACGTTAAACTAACCCTATCCTGGGGCCCCAGCAAACAATCGTCCGTGGATACTGGCGCCAACCTCGGGAGCCGGATTCTCGTTCAGATGAGTTTTATTTTTTTCCACTCGAAATCGTTCTTCCGTGCGACAGGTGTTGCACCGCGGTATTATGAGCGTCGTGATAACTTCCAAACTTTGATTTGTTTTTCCTTTGATCCTTCCTCGCTCGTTCCAAGTCCACCAAAGAGGGCCTCCGTTATCCCTCAGCCCTTTAAATTGGCTCGCCTTAACCGACGCCCGCTGCATTGGAGGTGGTTGGCCTCCCATTCGTACGACGAACTTCTATTCTGCTTTTGGCGCCGTTCGTAGCGCGGCTACCAACCATCTTCGCTACCTCCGCTCCGCACCCATGGTTGCTGTATGCGAGTTGGTCTGCATTACCCATTATTTCGGATCAGCTGGGCAGTCCCAATATGTGGGTCACTAGAACATCGCAGAATGTCATCGCCGAATGACATTTTGTAGTTGTCAGCGGAAAGTGAATACAACGCGATTTCCGATCAATTAGCTTACGCCCTTTAAATTGTGTTTCCGTCCTGGAAATGTCGCAAGAATTGCACGTCCTGCGTACAGTCGCTGATCCTGAACTAGTGTCCCCGAAGGAAATGTTTGTCCGCCGCGTTATCACTAATATGTTGCGAGTGTGTGGTTTGCTCGTCACAACAAGCTGCGTGTCAGGATTTTGGTGAAAAGGCTTGGCTATTTCCGATTGTCGGTCGACTTGAGCGTAGTACAGGTGATATGTGTACCTGGTGGTGATGCCTGTATTACATCGTGAATATTGACCAACGTGGGAGTCGCCTCGTTTTGGCGTCGCACCAGAGACACAGTCAGGGAAGTGTAAGTTGGAGCCGACAATTCCCTTGAGGTAAGTTTTTGCATTCGTACACGACTGCGATAGCCTCGCATGTTTATGTTTCCGTTTGCGCGATGCATCCCGTCACGGTTTTGATGTTGATATTACATTTGATTTCGGCTTTGATTTTTTTACTGCCCTGATGCTGGTGGTGTTGATCCATCTGGTGCGGTGGTTCCGGATGCATTATCCATCTGGTGCGGTGACCAGGAGTGGGCCCCTTAAACGCCTTCCGAGTCGGTGATAGCCTTTGTGGAGCGCTTGCGTTAGATGCGTTACCATAGGCTATCCTTGTTAGGAAGAGTGATGGTCGACCGGCCCCCTTCTGATGTCGTTCGTCATCCGTTGCTGCCGTTTGCTTCATGCCTAAGTTAAACGCCCTACTCCAGCTCGACTGATAAGTAACATTGCTTGTTATACAACAATAACATTTTTCTTTTATATGAAAGTATTTGTGTTAAAGTTAAGACCAAAAATACAATGGGTGACCTGTTACCTCGACGCTCAAGCGGGGTTGGGGTGTGTTAATGACATGCATCCCGATCTCCTTAGTGGTCGTGGTATGGACTCCGGGTGAAAGCTGGTCATCCGTAACACGTTTCCTGATTTGATGTTATGATCGTTGGGATTTCATGAATCATTATCCCTATTACGATCTCTATTACTATAATAATACTTATACATTACACCGCATCCACCACCACCACCACCTCTACTGGGACCACCTGAATGACCATGTCGTACAGGCTTTTGAGATTGTCGTGGTTGCGATGATTGTTGCTGCGATGGATAATAAGCTTTTCGTTGAATTTGCGCATGATATCTTTGTGCATCGCGGAATCATTCTTTGGGAGTTTGCGCTTCCCTCGTTCTGAAAGTTTCTGCCGATTCTCGTCATGTGGGCGGAGTTGAACTTCGGTAGCGAAGAATATATAGCGGCCACGTATTCCTTGCTTTGGACTTTATCTCTAACCTTACTGATAACTAACAATTACATGGTTTATACTAATATTAAATCTAATCGATCAATTTATCATTTTTACTAGTCCTTCAACGCATTGAGTGGTTCCTTTACAATATTCTAATTCAAATGCTAGAGTTCCCTTCCAGGAGGAGCTCGGGGCTTTTTTTGTTTTATTTTACATTTCGTAACAATCTTCTCCAAACTTTCAGATAAAGTGAATAACAAAAACGTCTTTAAGATAGTAAAATTGCAACAAAATGGCGGTAGATTGAAATTGAATAACGATAGGTTTTCTTTGAACCAATTTGTTTTTGGTGTCTGCATATCTTAATTTAAGTACAATGCCCTTCTGGTATGGGCATAGTTCTGTGTAGCTAACTTGTTTCTAATCCAATTTGACAAACATATAAATGAGCTTCATTGATGATGCAGAAAACTTTATTCAATTCACTAATTTGTTTACAAAGCCATTCGGGCCATCTCCTGGTACTTCAACTACAATATTTTTGTTTTTCATTTTTGTATTACCGTTGTTGATGTTTGTCCTTTAATGAATGTAGATTCAGAAATAACGTTGTGTTTGTAAAAAATCATAAAACCTCCCTTTTAATTTTGCGTGTTTAATTTTATTTTCGTAATCGATTTTCGATCGTTATCGTTCGATCTTCTTCAGCGATCGTTTTACTTAACTTAAAGACCCTACTTATATACTAAGTCCTTAATTACATTGAGGGATGTTTCCTAAAGAGGATAATTAAAATTTCTTTTTTTCAAATTCCTTTTGTTTCCTTTGAAAATTACTTAACTAGTTAGCTTGAAGAGCCAGGATTTACAATTACCTGCGTCGTTGTTCATTAGAACGGCTTTTTCTCTTGAAATGACGGGACTTTCCATTGCATCCAGTTCTCTCGCATCTCTTGCTTCTCGTATTGGTGTTGCGTCATCCACTGTGGTTTCGTGTCCTTGAATTATAATATGCTCCGCTATTGCTGATCTAAAGTTATTCTTCTTTCCTTTTTTCCTCGCTGCACTTGCTTCCTTAAATGTTCTCGCACCCTGGTGTTGATTAGTCTTCTTCTTTGTCCAATGTAAACTTCGTAACAGTTGGGGCATTCAATCCGGTAGATACCTGATTTCTCGTGTAGTTGCCGTTTATCCTTAGTTGACCCGAAGATGTTTTCCAGCTGATTTGTGCTACTTGATTCGATTATTCGTATGGACTCATGATGCTTCAGCCTACTTTTTAATTGATCTGTGAGACTTGCGTAGTAGGTAACTGCCTTCCAGTACACCTTTTCAGAATCTGAGTTGAGGAGTGTTGACCGTTCTTTCTTTTGCCGAATTTTTTTGATTTAGTCCGCAATTCTCTTGATCATTGAGGGCTTGAATCCATTCAACTTCGTAGTGTCGAGAATATACTGCATTTCCTTTTTCCTCGCTGCCTTATTGAGTGGTAGGTGAAACTTTCACTTTTTGCGTGTGGTTCGATGTATTTGGAACCGTCTGTTGGGTATGTGTTACCTTCCTGTCGATTTTGAAACTTATGTCGCCACTCGTTCTTGATACTAAAGTGCCTAGGAAAAACAATTTTCCATCCTTTTCTTCCTCTACCGTGAAATGATATTTGTGTGCGTATTGTTCAGTTCCACGAATATTTATTGCTGGTCTCCTTTCTTGACGTAAGCGAAAACATCATCCACATACCTGATCCAGCTTCTCCGTAATTGGTTCTTCATTTGGAGTCCATCTTCCAGTCGCATCATAAAAATTTCACTAAAAAACGGTGATAGTGGATTTTCCATAGCTGTCCCTCTTTTAGTTTTGTAAAATTTACCCTGGAACGTGAAGTAGTTCTCTGTCATACACAGCTTCGATAACTGGAGATACTGTCTCGTTTTTGTCTTCCATGCCATAGAATTGTCCTATTTAAGTAACCACTCCCCGATATAGCCAAGTTTTTCCATCACTGGTATACTGGGAAAGAGAGCTTTTACAACAAACGACACCATCACGTCGTCATATGTTAAAAGCTTTTCCGTGAATTCCTTGATGTTTTCGACGAAGTTGCTCTCAATCGTTTGCATATTTTTGAATTCTCCCACTAGCCATCTTGATAATTTTTGCGTTGGAGCGTTCACAGCTGATATTATTTCTCGCATCTCATCTCTTTCCTTGTGAATCTCGGGCAACCATTTGATCCTTGGTAGAGTTGGGTTCATTATTCTCGTTTTCGTCAATTCACCGATTAGTGACTCGCAACTTTTGATTGTCCTCTCAACTCGTTTGATGGATTCCTCTAGAGGGTTTCGACGAAGTTCGAAAAAGTTACCACTGTTTAGGTTTATGGTAACTGCTTCCTCGTATTTGGCTTTATCTATGATGACAACTGTATTTCTTTTGTCCACTTTGATCAAATGGACCGTTTTTTTCTTCAATTCGAGGGCGATGGCTGCTCCTAGGCTCGTCGTTGACTTTTGGGCTCCCGCTATTGCTTTTACTATCTCCTTCCTCGCTGACCTTTTATGTGCTTCCGGCAATTTGCTGATGGCTGCTTCCATCTCCACGATTATGTCTTCCTTCGGGACCTTTGTTGGCCTTATCGCATAGTGGACGCCCATGTTCAGTAACCGCATTTCATCTTCCTTGATCTCCACGGTAGATTTGTTGACCACAAGTCCGGGAATCTCTTGTACCTCGAATACTTTGGCTGACTTCGGGGTAGTTTCTTCTAATTTACTCAATTTCTGCAAATGCGTAGCCCTTCTCTTTTCTTTCTCACATTGGTACGCTCTGTCAGTCTTCTCCAATAAACCTTCCATGTTTTCGCTTACGTCAAGAAAAAATACCTGCAACAAATATTGATGGAACTAAACAATGCGCAGAAAAAAAAGAGGGTCATTCAACAAGTACTTAGCCTCACCGCCCGATAGTGCTGCTATTACAAAAGAGTTTTATCATCGTGCAGTACATTTTTTTAGTAGCCTTCTCTCAAAGTTTCAGTCAATTCCCTTCATTAGTTTTGTTTTGGGAGCGAACGTGTCGGTCGGTTGTACAAAAATGGAAAAAGAACAATATTGTTCAGTGATTAGATTCTTGTCGCTTGGATGCTGTGTACGGTGACTCTTCTCCTTCAATGGCGCCGTCGAGAATTGGTTCAACGAGTTTGTTCGTGGCCGCACGTCGGTTTTTGATGAGCCACGCCCAGGTGCCCCGAAAACGGCTGCTACGGAGGAAAACGTTAAAAAAATTAACGATCTCGTGTTGGCAGACCGTCGATTGAAGGTTTGCGAGATAGCTGGGACTGTGAGAATCGCAGAAGAAATGGCACATCATATTCTACACGAAGAACTGGGCATGATAAAGCTGTCAGCGTGATGGGTGCCGCGTTTGCTCACACCGGAAAACAAACGCAACCGTGGCCCCACATCGGCGACGTGTTTGGTGCTATTTCAGCGCAATCCGGCGGAGTTCTTACATCGTTTCGTGACCGTCGATGTAACATGGATTCGCTGGTACACACCAGACACCAAGGAACAGTCGAAGCAGTGGACTTCACCCGGCAAACGTGCTCCGAAGAAGGCAAAGACTGTTCGATCGGCCGGAACGGTGATGGCGACCGTTTTCTGGGATTCACAAGGTGTGATCAACATTGATTACCTCGAGAAGGGTAAATTAATCACGGGGCGCTACTATGCAGACTGATTGGGCCGATTTGACATCGAGTTGAAGAAAAAGCGGCCCCGCTTGCCGAAGAAAAAGTGCTGTTCCACCACGACAACGCGCCGGCTCTCACCTCCACCGTCGCCATGGCCAAATTAGTCAAATTGCGCTACGAATTGCTGCCCCATCCACCGTATCTACAGATTTGGCCCCCTGTGACTACTTTTTGTTTCCAAACCTCGCCGGGAATAGATTTGGGTCGAATGAGGAGGTCATGGCAGCCCTCGAGAAAATGTATTTTTTGGACGGGTTGAAAAAGTTGGAGCATCGCTAGACCAAGTGTATCAAGCTTGAAGAAGATTATGTGGAAAAATAAATTGCCACCTTTCCAAAATTTTCGTTTTTCTTCTGTAGGCTAAGTACTTGTTGAATGACCCTCGTATCAATTTTACGGTAGAGGAAGGAAAGGGTGGAAAATTGGCTTTCCTGGACACATTGGTATCAAGAACGAGTGGTGACATAAGTTTCAAAATCGACAGGAAGGCAACACATACACAACGGACGATTCCGAATACATTGAACCACACGTAACAAGTGGAACTTCTACCTATGATCTACCACTCAATACGGCAGCCAGGAAAAGGAAATGCCGTATATTCTCGACACTGCTAAATTGAATGGATTCAAGCCCTCAGTGATCAAGAGAATTGCGGACTAAATCAGAAAAATTCGGCAAAAGAAAGAACGGTCAACACTCCTCAACTCGGATTCTGAAAACCTACTTAGTACGCAAGCCTCACAGATCAATTAAAAAGTAGGCTAAAGCATCATGAGTCCATACGAATAATCGAATCAAGTAGCAAAAATCAGCTGGAAAACATCTTCGGGTCAACTAAGGATAAACGGCAACCACACGAGAAATCAGGTATCTAGCGGATCGAATGCCCCAACTGTTACGAAGTTTACATTGGACAAAGAAGAAGACTAATCAACATCAGGATGCGAGAACATTTAAGCGAAGCACGTGCAGCAAGGAAAAAAGGAAAGAACAATAACTTTAGATCAGCAATAGTGGAGCATATTATAACTCAAGGACACGAGATCACAGTGGATGACGCAACACCAATACGAGAAGCAAGAGATGCGAGAGAACTGGATGCAACGGAAAGTCTCGCCATTTCAAGAGAAAAAGCCGTTCTAATGAACAACGACGCAGGTAATTGTAGATCCTGACTCTTCAAGCTAACTAGTTAAGTAATTTTCAAATGCAACAAAAAGAATTTGAAAAAAGTAAATTTTAATTATCCTCTTTATGAAACATCCCTCAATGTAATTAATGGCTTAGTAAATAAGTAGGGTCTTCAAGTTAAGTGAAACAATTGCTGAAAAAGATCGAACGATAACGGTCGAAAATCGATTACAGAAATAAAATTAAACGCGCAAAATTAAAAGGAAGGTTTTATTCTTTTTTTATTTTTCAGAATTATTTTCCAAAAATGAAATCAATTACGCACGTTGTATTTATATTATTTTCTACCTGTAATGGATCAGTGTAAAAGCAAGCTATTGTAAATTTTTACGGCTTGACTGAATATCCGATAGCCATCATTTTTAGCTCTCTATTGTGGGCTTAATGGGCATTATGATGAATTTACTCTCTCATCAAATCAGTACTGCTGCAGCACAGCCTCAATCTAATCAAGGGCTTAAGAAAGCTCCTTGTGTATTCATGAAGAATATGCTGGTTTGAATTTTTGTCGTAGTTAGGATGAGGCGAGGATAAAACTAAGAACATCAGCGAGTTGAATTAAAATGAATGGCCATTAGCTATATAGCATGCTAATTGTTAGGGGACTACTACGCCCAGCGTCCAGTAAGGACATTAAGTAACGCGGACAGTAAGTTTTAACTGAATCGCATGAGCAAGTGGGAATGATAATAAATGGAGCTTCAGAAAAACAACCAGTGAGAAAACCAAGCAATTCTTAAATCGACAGATTGAAGGAAGGAAACATGAAAGACTGATTTAAAGGATATACTTGATAAGTAAAGATGACTTTAAGAGCCAACAGTGCGAATCTTGTCGCCCACAGAATTGACGATGCTGCCTCTAACTATGGGAAAGCATGAAATGTCAATATCGTAATAGGAGTTCTGTATATGCTCTAAAGAATAGTGGTTGAAACATCCCGAGTCACTAAAGTATTTTCTGAAGATAGATGCAACAGTTCAATAAGAATCACCACTTCTCTACCCCTACTTTATCAGGAATTTTGTGTTCAATATGCATTTTGACTCAATCATAGCTTAGGTTTCACTGTTCAAATTCACATACCTAAGCACTGAATTTCAATTAAAATGTTATTCAAAGAAATTTTCAAGTATTTATGATAAAGTACTACAAAAACGAAGCTAATTCAAAAGGTGGTAAGTGCAAGAATTCAAATTAAATACCATCGCAGATACAAGTTCAACGTTCTCAAGAGCTTTTATAATTATACTCGGTTGCTTTTACTCTCATTAAGGTGATTCGTCCATCTGCTTAAATTCGAATTATGCCAGAGCATGAATAAAATTATCTGTTTTTATCACTGTAATTTATTGCTATACTTAAGGTGAAAAATTCGTGGAGGGCGGATGCTGAGTTGTGTTCTTAGGCTTAAGCTAATTGAAGTAAATATTAAAGCAATTAAAATTTCACCGGAAGATAAGTAGCATTTTAGCTTCTGCAAAGAATTCAGCTCAATGGGTGGATTTTAAGAAAATGCATTGAATTGTTAGTTCTTTAAATATTTATGAAGGTGATTGCTTTTTATGCTAGAGATCATTAATTTGAATCTCGTGGCAGGAACGGGATTTCGTTTATTCATTCTTCTGAAAGCGTTATTTGACCATATCAACTTTTGGAGCACCGTTGGGACTATTAAAAGAGATGCTGTAATAAATTTCATCCCCTCGATTCAACTTGGAGTGTTTGGCAATTCATACTAATAATAATTTCTCCAGAAGTAAGCCAATTTACATTTCTTAGAGTCCGACATACTGAATAATCGAATTGTTGCAAATTATCACAGATATTCCTAATATCAATTTTTCTATATTTCGTTTTCCAAAAAGTTAAGCTTAAATTGTAATGAAGAGACATATAAATATAAGTTCAAAGAAAATTCCTCTCTTTTTGCGGGTTTCGCACTATCATAAAAACCCTTTTGAAATAGCGACCTGCGTCTATTCGTCACAACCGTTTCCGCCCTAACTACAGCAGCTACGAACGCCAAACTTGATAGGTGTACCAGAAGTGATTGTCTCCTGAAAGTTTTGGTATTTCAAAGAAATGTTCAAAGGCTCGTAAGGAAGGTCTCCCTATAAAGAGGGCGAACCTTAAAAAATTTTTTTTACCAAAAATGATCATGTATCAAATGAAAGGTTTTCTTCTTCGTGGGTAGAAAATCAACAAATAACTTAGAAGTCAAAATTCACTCAACTTTTTAAATGATAGTATGATTATTAAATTTCATATTTTTTTCAATAAAATCGCATTTTATTTAATATTAAGGTAGTCCAATGTGAGATCCTTCGATTCATTAAAATCGAAGCTTATTTACAGAAATTGCAAGTGTCTTTATTTTCAGCAATTACAGCAACAACACTGGGTTTCTCAACTATATGATTTTCAAATCCTATTCAATCAGTAAGATTAGTAACACTGCAACGAAATGGCGGCTCCTAAAATTGGGATAGTAATGGATTTTTTCATACATTTATTTTGAAAAGCTCGGCAAAGTAATGAGTATTCACCTGTTTAACAAGAACATGTCCTTTCGAATTTAATATAAGGTCTGACCTGTCCACTGATTTTTAAATAGCCGCAGTATTTCAACAGTGCAACGGTAGTATAATCATTGAATTACATTTAACCTGGTAAACAGGGAAAGACTCAATTTTCATCGGTCGTTATTCATATAATTCAAACCAGCAGCAACAAAACGATTATGAATACTCATAGCACCAACAACCTTGTGAAGGATAATCTTCTGCAGCTTCCGAATCACAGCCGTGCTCAACATTCTGCAGGAAGCCCATCTCTTAGGAGCTGTACCAACGAGAATCACCCTGTTCAGCTAATGTTTTCCCTCAATCAGGATCGTCTCTTCACCATTATCGATCTTGGTCTCCCGTGTAGCTTCGGGCACTTCTGTGGAAGAATTAAAATTATACATTACTGCTAGACTAGATCTTTCTCCGCAGTTTTTGGACTGTATTAAATTAACACGTGACGACCGTCCCAATCGTATTGTTGGCTCTTCTAAATTAACAGCCCCGGCAAACTTATCATTCTTACTTAATCTAGACTTCTGGCCTCCCGGTATTTGACTTAGACGCTTTGATTAGACTCCACGAAAAAATATTCGTCCATCAGGCAAGTCTCAATGGAAGGACTAAATTGCCTTGATTCGTTCTTCTCTCTCAATTTCCTTCATCAAAATGTTCGTGGTTTGAGCACCAAGCTGAATACAATAAATCTTACATTGCCAACAATAATATAATCTGTTTTTCCGAGACTTGCCTTGCAAATGACTTTACGGATGAAAAACTTCTCTCGCTTCATGCAGTCTGTAGACAAGATAGGGATCAACTGTTATCTGGAAAATCAGATGGTGGGGGTTTGCAAATAGCGGTCAACAATAGCTTTCAGAATACACATTGCTCTGATTTGAACATTTCTCCGCCTGTAAAAAGTATTGCAGTCCAAATAAACTTTTCTACCAATCTCCGAGCTTATTTCATATGTCTGTACGTTCCCTGTAATTTTCCACTTCGCTCCTATGAACGACTTTTTAGTGAACATGCCTTATTTATAAATAATGCAAATCTTTTTCTCCAAATCCTTTTCTTTGGTGATTTCAACATGCTGTCGGTAAGCTGGACCGCTTCTTCTATAACTTCAGTTAATAAAATTTTCATTGCTCTTCCGTCATTCTTGTCCCTTTACTCCCTCATCGAACTCAATCCTGTGTTAAATGTTAACAAAGAAATCTTCGACCTCATTTTATCAAACAATCCATCTTTCATCAGCCCAATTTCTATAGCGGTGTCACCGTATGTTTTACCGCATATTCATCTTCCTCTCTAGAAACACAATTAACGGCACATTCAATACGTTTGCAGCGGAAAACTAACCCTTGTCGTTTTACCTTTTTAGGGCTTTGTAAAATAATTTTACAAAACCCTACTAGTTTCGCGACCTGCCTGTCCGTCCGTCCGTGACTTTTAGAAGCCTTTGGAATTTTGAGCTTTAACTGGCCACCATTTTGTTTTTTTGCGACCTGACCTCCAGTTTTTTTTTACATAATTCTTTAGATACTTATAATTTCTATCAAACTTCCGACTTTCATGAACATCTGTTGAAAGCTTTGACCACTATTACAACAACAAAATTTTGCACGTTTTTCGCCCTTTGAGCGGCTGCCATTTAGTTTCTGCCGTACCGACTTTGATTTTTAATGTACGATTCATCACATACATTAGTGAACCTTTGCACCGAATTTCATCCAAATCGGAGCTATGCTTTGGTCAGAACAGAAATCACGATTTTTCGTCTAAAATAGCCGCCATTTTGTTTTTGCCCGGCCGATATAGCTGGCTTTCCTGAAAATTTGGTGAAAATTGGAGTAAAATTGCAAACTCTAGCGTGGTCACTAATTTCGTTATATCCCATATATATATATATATATATATATATATATATATATATATATATATATATATATATATATATATATATATATATATATATATACATATATATATATAAATATATATATATATGTATATGTATATATATATATATATATATATATATATATATATATATATATATATATATATATATATACATATATTTATATATCTATATATATATATATATATATATATATATATATATACATATATATATATATATATATATATATATATATATATATATACATATATATATATATATATATATATATATATATATATATATATATATATATATATATATATATATATATATGTATATATATATATATATATATATATATATATATATATATATATATATATATATATATATATATATATATATATATATTTATATGTATATATATATATGTGTATATATATACATATATATATATATATATATATATATATATATATATTTATATATATATATATATATATATATATATATATATATATATATATATTTATATATATTTATATATATATATATATATATATATATATATATATATATATATATATATATAAGATACTCACCGCAATAGGTAAAGTTCTCTCGAGGGTGAAATGATCAATTTAGAGCTTAGCAAAAACAAGTACTTACAGGATAAATTTAACCTGAACATAATTCGGTTACAAAAATATGTTGTGTTCGCATAAATAGGAAAATTAAAAATAGCTAGGTAGAATTAGTACACACGTCAAAACCATCTTCTTCTAAAATTTTCTTCTCTAATAATTTTTCAGAAACAATTATTAAAATAAGTAACTCAACCATGTAGCTTCGAAAGAATTTCATAAGTTATTTCAATATGTTGAGGACCATGGATTTGCTGATGTATCTGAACGCTCATATAGTGCAATTGTATATCTTTGTATTACATTTCTTTCTGGTCAAATAAGTATCTTTTGTGTGGCAAAACCAAAGTTGCACCTATCAAATTCGAAAGCATTCCACAGCTTGAGCTTTTAGCAGCGCGAGTTACTCAACCAAATAAAGCTTTTAACTGATTGTTGCGTTGACTACGCAGGCCCGCTGCGGTTACATAATGTAGGAGGTCGTGGCCACTCCTCACATCCTGGATACATTGCTGCATTCGTGTGTATTGTAAAGGGTGTTCATTTAGAAGCAGTCTCTGATTACTAAGTAGCTACCTTTATTGCTGCCTTTAAAAGATTTGTTGCCAGAAGAGGCATTCCCGCATACAGCGATTGTGGCAGTACCTTTGAAGGAGCCGACTGAGAATTGCACCAATCATTGATTGAAGCTTGTTCTGGGTCAAATTTCAAAGAAGTTCTCTCTAAAGATTGAATTTCATGGCACTTTAATCCCCCAGTAGCTCCTCATTTTAGAGAACTCTGGGAGGCAGAGTTAAGAGTGTAAAAGGCTATCTCAAGCGAGTTCTCGCCGACAAAACTCCAACGTTAGAAGTGCTTTCAACATTGTTGTATCAAATTGAAGTAGGGTGCTACATTTTACGGACAACTCACTGTGTATTCATGTATCTTAGCTTGTAAAGGGTGGTCCAAACAAAACGCACGATGTTAGTTGTAAATACAAAATATTAAAAAATAAAACTGTAAATAAAAAATAATAAAAAAATATTGGCCGAATGCTCGCCACGGCTACGGCGGCCTACTTCTATCTGATGGTCCATATTTTCAATGACTCTGAGACATAATTGAGGTTCAATGTCGTTAATGTGCTGAATTATCTCATCCTTTAGCTCTTGAATAGTTCTTGCCTTATTGACGTACACTTTTTCTTTTAAATATCCCCGGAGAAAGAAGTCCAACGGTGTCACGTCACATGATGGTGGCGGCCATTAACATCGCCACAACGTGAGATAGCACGGATATTGAATTTTTCGCTTAAAAGAGCCATTGTTTCATTGGCTGTGTAGCAAGTGGTACCATCCTGTTGGAACCACATATTGTTCAGATCTATAACCTCAATTTCTGGCCACAAGAAGTCCATTATCATCCCACAATAGCGAACACCATTCACGATAACAGCTTGGCCGTCCTCATTTTCGAAGTAGTGCGGCCTGATGATGCCGCCAGCCCATAAACCGCACCAAACAGTCACTCAGCAATATTTTCCGCAGATCGAACTGGATGAGTATGCACAGGGGATTTAAAATTTCCTACAGATCCGGTTTGCGACAATTCACGCACAATTCTCTCGATTATGGACACATTTGTACCGATAATGCTGACCAAAAAAAATCACGAAGTGCACGAAATGTACCATTTTCGTGAAAGTCTTCAACAACCTAAACGCGCTGCTCAATTATGAACCTCTCCATAGTTAAATTTGTCGGAAACTAAAACAAAGAAATATCAAATTAAATTGAGCAAAGAACATGACGTTAAGGTGTGAGTCACAATTAACATCGTGCATTATGGTTGGACCACCCTTTATTTATTGTCTGTCCTATTTGTAGATTATTTGCAATTATCTTTACGTGTGCGTGGATGCAGGTCCTTGCTCCAGTGGCAGTTAATATTCTGGACGGAGAGTTAAATAAAAAAATATTTTTTAGGGCTGAGCCCGATGTTTCTTTATTAAAGTCTGAATAATAACTAAACTTAATTCTAACGAAGAATCTTAAATAAAACTGAAAACTAATTCGATATGCCAACGAAATTCTTTTCTTATGTAATTGGAATGCCCTGATTCTGAAAACAATGCTTTCAGGTGTAGATATGGCATCAGCAGTTTTGTTGTGTGCTCAGGTGATAATTTACATTGTATGGTACCATTTTAACGCTATGTATTTTGGTCAACTCATACATTACCTGGAACAAAAGTAAACAACATCATTGTAGTGGAAGCAGGACCAAATACCAACAATACGTCAGCGTCGATACCTGACCTCTCCCAAAGCTGCAGCAATATCCCGTGAGCAAGACGCTTCAACTATCTACCTTATTGCTGAAGATCGAGGACGGTCGATTTTAAGTGGGAGGACGTAACGGCCGTCACCCATTGGCTTAATCGAAACATCAAATTCAACACCAGCTGCGGAAAAACATGGTCAGCGACTCCCATGAAGACAGCCAGACACCAACGAATGCATTTTTTCGCGTTCACGAAAAATGCAATTCTGAAAAAAACAACACTAAGGGATGCATCAGACTACGACTATATAGTCGCACTTCTGTCGCAAGTTACACATGGTTAAATGGAAGCGCGCACACTGCGATTTTCGACAATTTTGTCCAAGTCGGCAGTCGTAGGAATTTGCGATTTTTCCTAAAACCAGTTTAGTAGGTAGTTTTGTGATGCTCGGGCAGGCGCACATCATTTGGGCATTGGACGCTGCCGTGCACTGAGGTTTCTTACATGGCGCACAAATGAGTTAGCACATGTGTTCCTGGCAAAGACATATGTTCAAATGAGCATATTAGTTCTGCGCATGCCTGAAGTTTCTTTGCAAATCTTGTCGCAGTGTGTTCGTATTTGCGTCTAAAAATCGCTGGTTACGACAGGAAAATCGCAATGTGGCCGAACCCTAAATGTCTGCAAGCATCGCCAGCGCAGTTAGTTCATTTTGGGAATCATTTCTTAACGTGACTCAATAGTAAATTTCTAGTATTTGGAAATTGTAGAGCAAACTTGTAAAATTTAAATGAAATTAGAAATTGTATTATGTGAAGTTTAAAAGAAATAAAATTTATTTTTTTAATTCAACCCTAACTATGGAATTATAACTCATATGTTATGTTTGTTATATCAAATTTAGGGATACGGTTTAACGTTTAGGTTAGGAATATCGTGATAGCATTTTATTGGTATAAGATAAAGTTTTAAATTGAATATTATTAAAATCAGGTTTTAACATATGAGATGTAGGCTGAAAGTTTACTGTTCCATAGTTTTAGTATTATAATTAATTTTTGAATAGTATTGGTTGGTTTTTTCTTCTTTTCCCAATTGAATCATAAATTCTGCAACAATTTTAATCAAATTGAATTTGTTATTGTTTTTTGTGTGGTTAATGGACTCGTTATCAATTCGCAGAGTATGGACTCTTCTGATCTTGTTAGCTTGATGAACTTCAGTTGTAGTGCTGATTTATCGTTTTGTAGGGTTTTTAGCTCATTGTCGTGCTTTTGAGCTGCTGCTAAGGCTGGAATGTTGACTTTTGCTTCGATTTCATCGATCCTTGAGAGAGCATCTGCAACTGTGTTCTCCTCTCCTGGTATATATAGGATATCTGTAGAGAATTGACTGATTAAGTCGAGGGATCTGAACTATCTCGGAGGACATTTCGCATTTTTTTGGTTTTTTGTCAGTGTAGATAACGAATTGTCGGCCCTCGATCACATGGCCGATATATTTAACAGCGTCGTAGCTTGCTAAGAGTTCTCGGTCAGAAATGGCGTATTGACCCTCCGTTGACTTCAGTTTCCTTGAGAGAAAGGCCAATGGTTGCCAGTGCCCATTGGAAAGTTGTTGCAAAATATTGCTAGTGATGCGTTTGGTACTGGGTGAGCAAGTAACGTTGCTAGGCTTTCTTTTGCTTCATGGAACGCTGCTTCTGCTTCCGGGGGTCCAAAGTATGATTGGTTTCTCCTTGATATTATCAGCAAGTAGGCTGCATAATGGAGCTGGAGTCTTTGCGGTTTTCGGTATGAATCTTGGATAAAAGTTTAGCATGTGTTACTTAAGAACACACGTAACTCTTATGCTGTTTTCAGCCGTGAGTACCGTTCGATGGTTTCAGCTTTTTGCGGTAGCGGTCGAGTGCCATTTTCACTGACTAGCCCAAGAATTTTAAGCTGTCTTGTCCAAAGATGCACAAAGCGGAATCAATGACTACTCTGTACGTTTGCAGGTGGTTATAGAGTATGTTAAGGCGGTTAATTTGTTCTGCTGCTGTTGATGAGGCAACTGTAATGTCGCCTATATACACATAGCAAAAATCCATGCCACGCAGTACTTCATTTATGAGACGCTGGAAAGTTTGCACTACGTTTCGTAGTCCGAACGTCATGAACTAAGTTAATGGTGAAAAAAACCTTTTTCCCTGCAGGAATGCGCGAAAAGTCATGAATGTATCGAACGAGATAACAATCCGGGATAGTCCTGGCATTGAGTCTACGATAGTCCCCGCAGGATCTCCATCCATTGTTGGCCTTTTGCTGCATTGGAAGGAGTGAAAATCAGTAGCTATGTGATGGTCTGGCAATGATTAGTTTCAGCATGTTGTTGAATCCCGTTTTGGCTATTTTCAGTTTATCTGATGTTATCCATTTGGGTTTGCTAGCAAATAGTCATCTTGCAGTAGTCGTTTTATAGTGAAGGGTAATGTGTTCAACTTTTGGCATTACATCTGGCTTCAGAATTTCTGGGTATTTTGATACAAGCCCATGAAATGGCGTTGATCCTGTCACCAGGTTTAAGCTGAAGACTTTTCCAATAACGCAATGGCCTTTCACTTTCAGCGGGTTTGTGTTGTCCAACAGCCTTCGATTTCTGAGATCTACCAAAGGTCCGTCATACTCCAGGAAATCAAATCCAATTATTGGGTTTCCTAAATCTACAATTACAAAACACCAAGTGGAATCGCGTCGTAAACAAAAGTTCAACGTTAGGGTTATAGTGCCACAAGTAGTTATGCGTGTCCTTTTTCGCCGAAGAAAGTTCAAAATCATAGTTTTCTCAAGGCGCCGTGAAGTATTTGTGAGAAAATACGCATAACTCTGCACCAGTGTGTATCAGGAAGGTATTCTCGCATGATTGATTAAGGGACGTGTCGTCCGTCACCATTAACGACAAGCCATTGCATTTACCGACCCAAAACCAAATGGTTTTGTGCATTTGTTTGATTTTCGGCCAAAACGAGCATGGTACCAGCGTACACCTTCTGCAGTTTAACAACTCAGGGACACAAAACGTGTACAGTTACGTGAGAAGCTTCGTGTATGAGAACGATCTCGCAGCTCACTGGACTCTTGGTGAAACGAGTCCAATTTATCTCCCATCTTTGTAGATAGCTTCAACTCAAGCCTCTCTAGCTGTTCAGCTAGAGCTTCGGCTATCGTTGTTGCTATAAGTGGACCTGGGGTTAGTGCTGCTACCTGATTTCGCTAAAATGACGACATCACATAATTTTATCGGACGACTCTGCAATGCTCTCAAGCTGGATATTTTTTGAATCATTAGCACCGGCTTCATATCCTCTGGCATTCTTTCAAACCACAAAGCACGGAGTATTTAATCGGAAATCAAAGAACCTGGCAATTTTCTCAGATGGAGTAG
The DNA here is from genome assembly GCA_963969285.1 of Odontomyia ornata. NCBI lineage: Eukaryota > Metazoa > Arthropoda > Insecta > Diptera > Stratiomyidae > Odontomyia > Odontomyia ornata. The sequence goes on along the minus strand of OZ017738.1, from coordinate 137,387,627 downwards.
AAACTGACTTGGTTTTCTATCACCTAGCTCCTTGAGCTCTAATAATTGACGCATGTTTTGCTCTTGCGACGCACACAGCCTTTTGATCAACGCTGCTTTCAATTGATGACGTAGAGTTTACAATGTCTCGTACTTCTGTGGCACCTCTCCTATCTAGCGATTGAGCCACACATGCATATTTCTGTCTCTCGGTGGCTAAATTCGCTCCGTCGAAAGCCAGGTCAGTTCTGAGTCATCATTGTTGAATGGTGGCGATATAACTCTGCAGTAACGATTGAATTTTCATTTGCCGACTCGTTAACCATTCTTGAACACCACTCTGGTTAATGGGCTCATAATCGATTCAAGTTAACAACACAACCATTCGATTCTAAATGACAATGCAACTAATGAATATTATCCAAATTTTATTGGGTTGTCTCACTTCGACAATGCTTGCGACAATACTCCTCTTACAATTTACTCACGTCTACTTTTATTTGCATGGTAATTATCCCTAGCGTTCGTGCAAGAAAGGATACGTTTTATTGCACCCGCGCAATTTAATGATGCTGGCATGGAAATGGAAAGCTCTTATTATTATTGGGTTTCCCGAGGTTTCGTTACATGTGTTTGCAACCATTACTTCCACATTTGATTAAATGTTTTAGTTAGTAATGTATAAATTTAGAAAGCCATTTAGGCCATTAAGTTTCAGTATTTTTTTGTTTGGAATTTGCTTTGTACTTTTTGAAAATTGTCATAAAATTAGTGCCAAAATTAAAGATGATTAAAGTCGTGCATCCCGGAATTATTCTTTGGAAGATTGCACTTTTCTATCACTGTCAATTTCAGCCAATCCTCATTATATGAACGAAATTTAAATTTGGCAGCGATGGATTGGATGAATTTGCCGCCATGAGCTCCATTATTTTGACCATTCCTTACTACTAACAATTACGTTCCTTACACAACTATTGTATTGACTCGATTAATTAATTCTCCTTACCAGATCTTCATCATGAAAAGTGACTCCTTCACATTATTAAAATTAAAGGGTTGAAGTGTTAGGAATTTTTGTCTTTCAAAAGTGGTTTCGGGTCAGATTTTGCCCCATTTTTTTATTTTTTAAATTTGGTAATAATCTTTTCAATAAATATTGATAGCTTACGTAAAAATTATGAAACGTTCGCTGTGGTGTCGCGTAAAGCCCGTTTCCTTCCCACAATCGTCGCACCTGACTGCTAAGCTAGCTACCATCGCATCCACTACAGAAATTAAAAAACTTTCTAGGAATCCATTGGAAACGTTTGACTCAAATCAGGAAAGAATTATGTATATCTTCTGGAAGAAATCGGTTTCCATACCAAATTCTGTCGCAATCCAAAATTTCAATCGTTCAGTGCACATGATTTCACAGGTTAACTAAGCAACTCTGCTTGTGCATTCTTCCTGATACTTGCTAATTTTTGCATATCCTGCAAACTGCAGCTAACATACATATCAAACGCTCAAAATATGAGTAGAGGCATCTAAAATTCAATACTAGTAGTTTTAACACAAAACAATACTACGCTCATAAAGAGCACAATCTTATTTTCAAAGCATAAAATGTATCGTCCATTATGAGTAATTTCTCCTAAATTCAAGCTTAACTATATAAGTATCTAATAATCCAATAATCAATAGATCAAATCTTTCACCCGAAAGTCTCCGAACATCCTTTTGATATTTAATTTTAGACACTCATCAATACCTGTTGCTCACTACCACTGTTGCATACAGCCTTATCACTTGCTCGGAAAATAATTATTTATTTTGGATCATCATCGTTACCAAATGCTACTATCAATTTCCCAATGGACAGTTCCAAAGCGAATTTAGGAAATAAATTTGCGCTTCTAGTCTTTGAAGATCTATCTATGCGAATGCGAATACGAGTACAATAAACTATTCTTGTGAAATTATTGCATAAATGATAACTCTATCCGAATCCGACAAGACTAAAGGCTATGAGGATATTGTACTATATCCTTGCTCACACATTGCGAGTTTATAGCGGAATTGCCAAACAAAGGAAGATATCATAATCCTGACACTCCTGCACGTATAGAAGGAAAACGGATGAATGGACGTTAACGGAATGTATCTAATGATCCGTTAAGGATATCTTTATTCCTGAAATCTCAACAAGATGATTTATGCTTTGAGTTCGGGAGGTATTGGTGTCATCGTGCTAGTCGCAAAAAGCTCACGCTAAACTATATAGCTAATGAACCAGAAGATGTGCAATAATGCAAACCTTTAGCGATTATACGATATGATTGCATTTTGGTGAACTGGAAAGATTGGACTTTTGTGGAGTTAAGTATGGAAATTTTGTTTGCTCAAGTATCGTTTATTAGGAAAGTTTAAGCTGATTCATTGAACTTAGGAAAGTTTGTAGACGCGGATTAATAACATAACAATTATGTAGAAGTCGAACTTCTTCTCTACCTCCAAATAAACGAAAAGCGAGGCAGTCGTTTTTGCAAGAAATTATATGGGATATGGTTGAGAAAATTGACAAGAATTAGGCGTTCATACTTTCTTCGCTTAGCATATCAATATTGGTAAGTGAAACTAGGGTAATGACAAATTTTAAATTAATTTTATCACATACTTTTGTATCAAATGCTAATGGAAAGAAGACAGAAAAGCTTTGTAAGCGTCGTAGGGTTCGAAACAAATTTTCTGATGGTATGAATCGATGACTTGAATTACGTGTATTCATTGAATACTTGTGTCTAAACAACCTGCTTACATAATCATTGAATTTTTCCTTACCTTCAAATCATTCTAATTAGAATCAAATCAGTCATGTAAATTCATTTTTCCCAATTTCATTAAAATAATTCTTAAAGTGATTGGACCATTCATTTCCTGTATCTGCATACATTCTCTACATGCGCGAATCAATTAATAAAATTCGCTGATCGATTTTGCTGACTACGGAGCGCGTGCACTGAAAGCCTATGAGAAGTGTGTAACAAATATGTTGCTTTGTAAGGCAAAAATATTGTATATAAAAATTTAAAAAATTGTCTTCATCTTCTAAGCACTACAACCCCTCTCAGGCCTTCGCTTCTTGCAAAAAGCGCCTCCAACTATCTCGGTCAATTGACCACGTCCTCCAATTTCGAAACCAGAGCAGCGATGAACTGTCATCATCGACTGAGTCAGACCAGCGTTTCATCGGTTTCCCCACTGGTCTCAGGTCTTCAGTTCTCCCAACGAATACTTTTTTGGGTTTCCGTTGTTCATGCAAACGATTCACGTGGTCAGCCCATTGCAGCTTCCGAAGTCTTACAATCGTTGAGACCTCCGGTTCGTCAAAAATTTCAATTAAAGAAAACTGTTCAGTGCGATACTTCGAGAATCGAATCAACAAGTTATGTCAATACAGAGTGGGAGAAACTCTTTAAGCGAGATGTACAACTGCAAAGTTTTTGCTTCTTTGGCCAAATCCGAGACTTGCATGAGAAACTGAAAGGTGAGCTGGAGGATGGTCTTGAGGAAGAAAAGATGATCCAACCACATCTCTGCCCCCCGGAGGAGATGAACAAGAGGTCTGCAAAAGGGTCACCAGCCTTTGATATCATCACTGGAAAGAGTGATGGTTACTGTTTCAAAGGATTTGGAGGATCTTCCCACCTCCTCTCACAAATTCTATCAATAGCATTTCCGGAGTATGCGTGGTTGTTGGACATCGCGCATTGGTTGCTGAAAATACAAATTATGACGCTTTGCGGTTCGGCGCGCTGCAAGACAACTAAAATGTAATGGTTGTTATGCTTATAAAGTAGGACACGCAGAACATACAACCAACAGGTACGGAGGTGAAGCAAAGATCATCAGCAATAAGGTTGCAAAAGGTTGTTATACTAACCTTCTATGGCGATTATATCGAGTGGCTTTCATTTGCATAGCTCTTCACACAACAAGTGGATAATCAGAATCTTCAAAGTGTGCGAAAAATGTACTATTTGAAAGCCAACCTTGCTGGAGAAGCTGGTCGATTGATCCAACATCTTCAAATTTCCAAACAGAATTATGCCACAGCATGGCGAATTCTTAGGACACGCTATGACAATCAGCGGATGATAATAGCTGCCTTTCTCAACAGCATGTTGAATGTTCCTGTGGCTTGTGGAGAATCTGGTGCCTCTCTCAAACGACTTCACGCCACAGTGAAAGAGACACTGCTGGGCATCGAGAATTCTTGGAATTGATACAAGCATTTGGGATCCATTTAATGTCCACATGTATCTTCAGAAGGTGGACAAAGAAACCCATCGGCTATTCGAGCAATCACTTTCCGATCCTTGGAAAGATCAACCACTTTCTACGTGGCTGCCCTTCATCGAGGCAAGATTCCAGATGTTAGAGGGTCTAGGGGACTCTACGATGAAACCTGAAGTTGACAACAAGCCTTCTGCTCTTTTAACCGCAAAGGAGAAACAACAGTGCCAACTCCGCAAAAAATAATGCAAAGATCTACGGCAATACCAGAAATTTTTGCAGATGACCATGAAAAAAAGGTTCAACACGGTTAAAAAGCTCCAATGTTGCATCAACTGCCTTCAGAAAGGGCATACATGTAAGGATTGTAGCTCTGGTTCATGTATGAGATGTAACAGGTGACATCACACATTGATTCACTTTGAAACTGACCCAGTGACACACACCATAGCAAATGAAATCAGCATGAGGCACTCAGCCTCAAACTGACAGAAAGTGCAACACTATATATTCCTTGGCACTGCATCTATTAAAATTAAGGACAAGTACGGCAATTCGTTATATGAAGAGCAGAAACAACTTGTGTTTCGAAGATTCGATAAGCCCATTGAAATCAATATCAAAGCTTTAAGGATGAGTTGATTGCACTAAAGCGCATAGAACAAATTGATCCAGCCGGGATTCCAAAGGTACACTACTCTCTGTCCCACCATTGTGACGAAGTAACGTATCGTTTTCGATGGCTCGTCAAGCAGCATCTTATTACGTTAAAAATGTTAACGATACGTTATAACAAGCGATTCCAGTTGGAAACTTTGGGGTCCTGACTAGAGGACGAGATAGAAAAGCACCACACGCCAACCCTAGTATTGACCCCAGGAGCCAATTGACAACCTTGAGGCTCCCCAGAATGGTCCTTCTGGTAGAATATCCACTGGTGACCTTTACTCGGCTTATCGAGCCGCGTATCACCAGTTTCACTAACTTCTACTAAAGAAAACTAACGTTCACAGAAGAAAAACTAACCCCCACGAAAGAAAAATGTCTGCACAGACTAAAATCTCTACCGGGAATGATTTTTACGCACTCCAGGCTAAATCTACGCCTTCTGCCAACACTGCGCACTCCACGCTCCAAAACACTGGCTGAAACACTTCACACAACACGAAAATTTTGCATAAGAAAGTTAAACGATAAATCAATAGGATTTCAGTTTCATGTGAAGTTAATATTTATAAAATTCAAAATCTTTACACTTACACAACTTTCCTTACTTCTTATGTTGGAGGCCCCTTCGATGATCGAAATCCTCGCACTTCAACTAGCCGCTGCCTGAATCGATTTTCTTACCTGGTTATCTCGAGCAGTTTTCCTTCGTTGCCTTATTCGTTTCTTCGACGCTCCTTCCTCCTGATGTTCTTCACCTGTTGGCTCGCAAAATGTTCCGTCCTTTCTTCTGATATTTTTCACCTGTTCGGTCGCAAGATGTTCCGTCCTTCCTTCTTCGTTGGCCAAGTATTCGTTAAAGAGACTACTTCCATCGTTCTGGCTCTTTTATCAACTTGTCGCAACGGCTCTTTGACTTGATTTGAAGAAGCCAAGTTCAAGGCCACAATATTCACTAAGGCTGCTCAACCTTGCAGTGTTTACCTCGGACACAACCCCAGTTTTTCTTGGTAGCCATCTGTCTTTCGCTCACAGTGCTGCATTATCGATAACAACCTTGCTTGTGACTATGTGCGTGTATGTATACGTTCGTCACAAGATATTTTAAAATAATTGTGTCCGCCGTAATTGTGTACGAAAAGGGATATTACATTGTGTCGGGCGACCAGCCCAAGGATTCCGTAAGTACATCTTAATTAACCAAATACTCTTGTTTTCAGCAATTCTTCCATGTGTCTTCAGACCACCGTCAGTCTTACCAGCGTGGTACTAAGTTGGGTACCCGGAAGATTCTTTACTTTTAGAATATATATCCTGTCTACGATACGCAAGATTCTTTTCTTTTAGAATAAAGTCCTGCATACGACTGCCGATCGTTGTTAGTGTATTCTAAGTGTCGCAAGCTTTTAGTAAGAATGTTTGTCGTGAAGATGAATCTCGCTGTAAAGATGGAAACTGCATCGATGCCAGATATCAATGCAACGGCCAAAATGATTGCTTTAATCATTCGGATGAAGAGCATTGCAAGGAGCGAACATGTTTAATGCCAGAATGGTTTCTTTGTGCCAACAATATAACCTGCTAATCGCACAAATTTGTCTGCGATAGAAATGAAAATTGTCCAATTGGCGACGAAAGAAAAGGATGGGAAACAGTTTCAGTTTTAATTGCGTATGCAAATTAGAATGTAATTAACTGGCTAACAAGCCTAGCCGATAGTTTTCGCGTGAGCGATGATATGGGAAAGCTGCGACCACAGCTCAAATTATTTCATAAGCTATTGTTCAGTTGGAAAGGCAGCTACGTCATGACACAGTGCGGCATTGAGAAGGAAGTCTCATTCAATAACGGATTGGATGGCTCAGTAGCGGAGGATTATTTCTTTGTAATGTGGGCATTCATCCAAGGATACACTTTTAATTTCATCGAAGATGAAATGCATGAGAAGTCACCATTCACTTTTCTCGACTTCTTGCAACAACGCAAACGCTGGCTTCAAAGCATCCTGCTTGTGGTGCATTCGAAACTGATCCCTCTAAAGCACAAATTCCTATTCATGGATAACAATGCCATTATCCACTCCCAATATCATTTTTGCCGGGCTCTATCCAATCCCCTGTCCAAATCTAATGGACTTTGTGTGCGCTTTTATTAGCACCGTGAATATTTACATGTACGGTTTTGGTGTAATCAAATCATTCTCATTGTACCGACGTGGATTTATCGAGCTCATAGCATGCGTGCTCGGTGCAGTCTGTACGATACCAATTAATGTGGTAATTGAAAATTGCGCCATCATATGGGGTCTAGTTGGTAAAAAGCATAAATTCTATGTTGTTCAAAAAGACATTGGCGCGTTGCAAATGGTGTAACACAAAATTCATACTATTTATAGTAATATTGTTGTAATGATCTTAAGTTCACCTCCTGTATGTCGTTTTGGGGTTGTTGTTTGTCCTATTCAAAGTATGCGCAACTCACACGACCAATCAAAGATAATTAATTTTACGCTGCTCAACTTTTGCCCAAATCTTCATTGAAAGTCTACACTTACAATTTTTTGAACCAACTTTTGTACTCTCTACTGAATATTTTGCCACAAATATACACGTTTGCCATAATACAAACAAGCTACCACAGCAGGTACAAATAGCAATACATGCTCAACTTATTTCGCTTAAAGCAATAACATTCATATGCTTCATATGAAAAAGACTGTCCTGACAATTCAGATGAAACGGAAGGATGTGAGCTTTTGGAGAAAGAAAATGTTTCCAATTTTATATCGCCACCAACTGGTGTACATCCAGTAAACAATACACACGCCAATATACCAACCAACCACATATCAGTTTGCAATGATGATGGTTCATATTGTAGTACTCCAGGTGTGACATAACCGGGTGTGCCAGGAATTTCACGAATTTGACTGAAATTCCTCGTCTTGAGAGCAGAGTTGAAGTTTGGTGGCGAAGAGATCTTGCTCCCTTTTTGTTTATTATTTTTTTCGCTGAATACCTAATCTTACTTAACGCTAATGATTAACAATGGTTTGAATTTTTCCGGGTTTCAATACACGTTCAACCAATGCAGATTTCACAAGAAGAATACGTGGATCTACAATCTCCAAGAAGAAACGTCTTTAAACGTAGTTTATGGTGACAACAGTTATCAAACTATTCTAATAAGATCTGGTTCACTGTGATTTAAGGCCAACTGCAACATCAGACAAGGCTCGTTGACGATCATGGCTCACGATCAATTTAGCTATCGGATCGACTTTTCTTACCTACAATCAGTTGCCTTAAACTCCACCATCATTTTGGAGCACTTACACCGTTATGAAAACTTCCACAGTATGAAGAAAGCAAACAATTCCATCATCAGGACCAGAAGCACCAATAAAGAAACCACGACCCTTCCCAAGGATCATCGACTTTCAACTTCAAACACGCCGGAATACACTATCTTGAAGCCTCAACGCTTTCAACGGCCGGGAGTTTATCCAAACAACCTGCTTACATATTCATTAACTTTTTTTTCTTTAAAATCATTCTGATTATAATTAAATCATTCAGTTCAGTTCTGCTATTTTTCCTGCACGCGCAAATGCAAATTCATATTTTCCAATTCCGGAGAATAATTCTAAATAAATATAATTGGACCATTCATTTCCTCTATCTGCATATTTTCACTACACGCGCGAATCAATTATTAAAATTCACTGATCTTTTTAGGGTTTTGTACTAAAATACAAGACCCTTTTGCAATCACGAGCTGTGTCCGTCTGTCCGTCCGTCTATATGTCACAACACTTTTTCTCCGAAACCATAGGGATTACAGTCATGAATATTTGTGGAAAGGTCAGAATTGGTGACTTCTTGAAAGTTTTGGTGTAGAAAATTTTTTGGAAGAGGTTTAAGGGGGGGGGGGGTTCCCCATATAGGGAGGTGACCCTTCAAAAAATTTTGTTCACCGTTGGTAGTCGAGTAGGGTGTCATTGAAAAAGTCTCAATGAGGTTGCCTTATCGGTACCGTGGGGGGATCAGGCAAAAAGGAAACGTATGAACTTTTCGCGTGCCCTCCCCTCGCAATTGAACACCTTTCATCCGGAAAATCAGAAAAGAAATCATAAATGTAGGCCTTCATGAGTACAACAACCACAAATACATGAGAAGTCGAAACTCATTCAACTTTGTTAGTAATAGTATGATTCATCGATGTTCTCTTTCTCGAATAAAATCTTAACGGTACCTTTAAATACAAATGACTATTTATAAGATTCACCTGTATCGCCCCGGCTCCATCAGTTTCGGCGTAAACAAAGAATTATACCAAGGGAGATTTTCGCGCGCCTTGGTTGAGATGCAAACACACGCCCATGCAGAGTCTAGACACGTTGTTTCAAGCATCATAGACAGGTGTTCCTTTTGACCGTCATTAGTTCCTTCTTTGCAGCAAGCATCGAGTGAAAAGAGAGTGGCGATACATGCGTTGCGGTATGTGGTAGTTTATTGCACGAGCAGCAAGACCCGCCTTTCATTCTACATTTAGCCTAGCCTAACTTGCATCTTGTGAAAAATAAATGGTAGTTTTTGTTCGCGAATAAATTTATTAGTGTTAATGAAGTACCATTTCATTTCCCTAAAGTGGTGACCCCATATTCAAAACAAAAGAACAACAGAAAAGCAAAATACTTTGAACTCATTCGGCAGTGTGAATTGTACTCAGTGCTTATGTCAGACGGTAATTCGAAAAACACTCACAATGGCAGTTAAGTAAATCGTCAGCAAGTTTCGAAATGAGTGTGGAGAACCACGCTGAGCAGATCGTAGCCAAGGAACGAGATCATTTGGCTCCGGAGTCCGCCGAGCAGCTACAGGGGAATGTCGTGAGTAGCTGCAAATTGCCATCATTTTGGCGGTGAAGTTCCGAACTATGGTTTTTTCAGATTGAGTCACAGTTTTATGCGCACAGAATAGCTTCGGACTCAACAAAGTATCACCTCATTGTCGGAGCATTGGACTTTGAATCAGTTGCGGACATTTCTGACATTCTCAGTATGCTACCGGTTTCAGACATTTATAACACGCTGAAAGCCATAGTTTCGCGCCTCACTGATTCAATAGACGCGCAGTTCCATAAGCTCTTGACTGGAGCAGAGCTCGGAGATAAAAGGCCGTCGCAACTACTGCGCCACATGTTGACACTTGCTGGCTGACGTGTTGGAGATGACGTCTTACGAGTCAAGTTGTTAGGTCTTTTACCACAGCAGACGTGCCGCATGGTTCTTCTTATAAAAGGCCAGACACTCGAAGAGCTCGTTGCTGTAACTGGTGAGGCTCATGACATAGAACCATCTGTCATGGCGACTTCTTCATCCGCTAAGGCATAACCGTCTCCGCTAAGGCATAACCGTTTCAGGAAAACTGAAGAAGCCGGCAATACTTTTGGTGCCCATCACTGGCAACTCTTCAGAAAGAAGCCTTTACGTCTTGGATCGCAATTCCTTGATCTGATTTCTCGCCGACTCAGGATTTAAACTCTCTATTATTTCCAAAAAGATTAAGTGCTTACGGTCATAGACCTTCTTAAAGCCATTACCAGATCCCGATGGCACCGGAAGACATTCAAAAGACAGCAGTCACGACGCCTTTTGGATCGTTTGAGTTTTTTGGCATACCACTCGGTCTGAAGAATGCAGCTCAAACCATGCAGCATTCAATTAATCATATCGTCAGAAATCTATCATTCAGGATAATCTTCTCGTCAGCTGAGACAGCCACAAAAGCATCAGACGCACCTCGCTAAATTTCTTTTGAATAAAGCACACCTCCAAATTAACTGGACTAAATGTCAGATCGCCCAGCCACAGGTAAAATTTTCCGGCTATCACGTGTCGAAAGAAGGACCCAGGCCATCATCGACTTCCCAAGACTCAAGGACACTACGCAGCTCAAACGTTTCGTGGGAATGCTGAACTTTTACCGGCGCTGTATTCCACAAGCTGCTATGTTGCAAGCTCCTCTCGCCAATTTACTTGAAGGAATCACGAAAAAGAAAGCTAAGCTTGCCTGGCCCGAGCTGGCCAACGATTCTTTTATGCTCTGCAAACAGACTATAGCTTCTGCAATAACCTCAGCTTTTCTCTCACCCACTCAGCGGCTCGCTTTACGCAAGGATGCATCCAAAACCACCATAGGTGCAGTTTTGGATCAGCATCTAGCTGATGGTACCTACGTCCCACTAGGATTCTTCTCGGGAAGGCCCTCGGATGTGGAGCAAAAATATTCGACCTACGATCGGGAGCTTCTAGCCATATTCGCTGCAATCAGGCAGTTCACCGCCTATACAGATCATCCGCCGCTCTCTCATGCACTCAAGCAACGATCAGATCGGTAATTAGATTTTATACCGCAGTTTAATACCTAGCTGGCATGCACACCTGGGGAAAAAATGCTGTAGCTAACGCACCCTTGCTCGTGGAAACTGTCTCCATTTCTGCCGCCTGCAACCTCAGCACTATCAGCGCTGAGCAAGAGAAAGATGAACAGCTACCGCACCTATCAGCTATTCCTCAATTCAAGCTTTGACGCCTCGAACTCAACGGATATTTATTGGTTTGCACCGAACACAACAGCACTATCAAGCCCTACTTGCCAGTCTGACTACGCAAATAAGCATTCAATGCAGCTCACAATTTGTCGCATCCAAGTGTTCGTGCTACTGCTAAGCGCATCGCCCTCAAATATTGTTGGCCAAACCTTCATAGAGACATTTTTCGGTGGGCCAAGCAGTGCATTCCCTGCCAAATGTCAGGAGTTCATCGCTGCAACAGAGCGGAGCTGGGAAATTTCACAGCACCGGACGAAAGATACGACCACATCCATTTGGACCTGATGAGAGTGCCACTCGCTGAAAATATTGAACACTGCCTAACTATTATAGACCGCTACACCCGTTGGCCGCAAACAATACCAGTTGGTGATATGACAGCCGCAACCGACGCCCGTACTCTCGTTGAAATTACGACCGATCAGGTAAGAACCATCTCGCCTCCTAGGAGCTCATCAAATTCATACGACCCTTTACCACCCCAAACCGAAAGGCATGGCAGAGCGCATGCACCGCACGCCAAAGGCTTCTTTCAGATGTACATTGTTTGCAGCCTTTAACAGTATTCCAGAAACCTCCTGGTTGAAAGTACTTCCGACCGTACTCCCTGGTTTGCGAATGGCTTTCAAGGAGGACCTTCAGGCCTTGCCAGCAGAACTAGTCTTTGGGACATCAATTCATATCCCAGGCGAATTCATTGATCCTTGTCCTGTTCCCGTTTGTACTCCGGCCGATTTCGTTACCGACCTCCGTCGCCTGTTCAACGCCATTCGCCCAATCCAAGCTTCCAGACTTTTCAACTATCGCTCTTTAGTTTTTAGGGACTTAACCACTTGAGAATACGTTTTTCGCCGAAAAGACTCAATCAAAAAGCCACTGGAGCAACCGTACTCCAACCCTCACCAAGTGATAAAGCATATCGATGAGCACACTGTCGTCGTAGATGTCAATGGCATAGTAAAAACACTATCGACCGATCAGCTGAAGCCCGCTTACATCGCTGCAGCAGATTTAAAGCATCCAGTAATCTCACATTCACAAACGTCCACTCCAGTCAATTCACCAGCCTCCATAACAGAGATTAAGACTTCACAGCCTACGCCGCAGCTTAGCAGCTCATTTCGATCGTCATTCGTTCCTTGGTAACCCTTGGATTCTTTGCGGCGAGCATTGAGTGAAAAGACAGTGGCGATACATATGTCGTGGCATTTGGAAGTTTATTGCATGAGCAGCAAAACGTGCCTTTCATTCTACATGCAGCATAGCCTAACTTGCATCTTGTTAAATGTAAATTGTAGTTTCTGTTCGCGAATAAACTTATTAGTGTCAATTAAGTACCATTTCATTTCCGTAATGACCTGTCCTGCAACCTTCACAAAGATCAAATAGTATTAACGAAGTTATGGCGGTTTGAATTTTCCTGTATTACTATGGAACAATATGCGCTGCATTACTATGGAAACGTATGGCCATGGAACAATATGCGCTTTTTACGCACTCAGACACGGCAGATTTGCTAGGATTTGCATGAAAATTTCAGGAATGATAGGGAGCATGAATATCTTTGAGAATTGATGCAGCTAGTGGTATAAATAATCGTAAAACAAAATAGTGGCTGTTTTAAATGTGAACAATGAATAATTTTGAGTTATTTTTCCCCAACTTTAACGTTTAAGGTGCATACTTTTAACACTTGATTCAATTTAATGAATGCTGAAGATGAGTACCTACAATTAACATTCATATGAGAAATAAGTCGAGGAGGCAGGAGAGAGCTCCTAACAGAAGGGCTTTGTAACCATTCTATCAAATGTATCCGACAAGAGTATCAAATAAAAGGTCTTAATGAGAGCTTTTCAAAACTGCTCTTAAGACAGTTTTTGCTTCAGTGGGGGCACAAGGGGGAAATACACGAAAAATATGTTTCTCCCCTCACGATTGGACACACACAACAATAACAAATACCTCAGATATCAAAATTCTTTCAACTTTGTTAATAATAGTATGATCTTCGAATTTCACATTTTCTCCAATAAAATCGTACGTATACCTTGAAACCCAACGAAATTCGATATTTAAGTAGCCTTACACAAGGTCCTAATACTCTTTAAGTGTGATGAAATTCTTATCATATTCACGGAATTTATATCCATTTGAAATTTTTCCAATTACAACAACAATGACAGACTATTTTTTTATTTTATGAATTTTCCATCGAACCAGATAGTGCAGTTTTGATTTGATGATTGATTGCTGTTGGAATTTCATGATTTGAGTGATTTTTGTTGGTTGAAAATGGAGAAACAATGGATTTTCTTTTAAATCAGCAAATCGCTGACATGTTTCTTGATTTTATTCAGTGCTGGTGATTAGATTCTGTAAGTTGAGTACAAAACCCTTCTGACATGAGCGTAGACCTGGCTACGATTTTTACGTTTTGACATATACATATTTTTATTAATATTAGATTAGGTTAGAATAACAGGTGAGCGGCGCATGAGAAGCGCGGCAAATTCGAATTTAAAGAAAGAAACTTTCTTTACATCTCCCCCCCTAGGTGAAGATTTTCAGTATTCAACTCCTTCTTCGGATGCTGGAAGTAATTTTGTTACATGAAATAGTCCAGTTTCTTGTTTTAGTTTTCCTGTTTTTATTTTGTATAGTGAATCTGAAATTTTTTGTATTATTTTAAAAGGACCAATTCTAAGTTCATCCAGTTTCTTTCTGTTTAGCCTGTTGCCATTTTCAATATACACTAGCTCTCCTGTGTTAAACGAATATTTCTTTCTATTTTTGTCGAAGATCGTTTTGTTATATTCGTGTGATCTTTTTGTTCTTTCTAGAGCCAAGTCTTGATCTCTTATCCAATTTTCTTTATTGTTTTTGGTTTTTAATTCTTGAGGTAAAATGCTGGTATCTAAGCCATCTAATAAATACTTAGGCGTAAAGCCAGTTACTGTATGTTCTGTTGTATTGTACTTATCGATACATTCTCTGGCAATCGTTGTCCAAGCTCCTTTTCCTTGCTTTTCATTTATCTTGCATCTTATCTTGTTGACTAGAGTTTGATTCAAGCGTTCGTTCAGACCATTAGAGAAAGGTGCATTAACAGCCGTAAAAATTGGTCTAACGCCATTTTCTACCAGGGCTTCTTTAAACTCTTTTGAATTTATTCCTGGATATTGATCTGTAAGTATTGTTCCAATTTTATCCGTTTCTAGCACTTTATTCACTGACTTGATGAAGTCCCTTGCAATCTGCGTTTTCGATGTTAAAATGAAAGCATATCTTGTAAAATGGTCCACAAGCAGGTGTAGGTACCTTTTTGTTGATCTTTGTCCTCCGAAGCCTCCAATTGTATCAATTGACATTATTTCGAATGGTTTTGTTGCTGGTCCCAATTGTGACATCAGTCCATATTTTATTTGTCGTCTGGATTTGTTCTTGATACATATTACACAGTTTCTACATACTTTAATTATATTTGCAGTTATATTTTTAGCTGTATAATAAGGACATATCCTATTCATCATTTGTTTAATCCCTATATGGCACCATTCGAAGTGTATTTCCTTAATTATTTCAAAGCTTAACTTTTCAGATAATATAATTTTTTCTTTATTTTTAATTTTTTTATAGAATACTCCATCCTTTTCTATTAATTTCGTTTTAATTTTCTGCAATTTTCCATTTTTTTTTTTTTTGGTCTGTTTTTATTTCTTTTATTGCTATTAGATTAACTATTTTTAGCATTTCTTCGGTGTTTGCGAGGGGTTCTAGTACTGGATTTCTACTTAAACTATCAGCTTCGGTGTTATCTTTTCCCGGAATGTATTTAATTTCGAAATCATATTGTGACAAATAATAAGTTAAATCACCAAGTTCTTCATCGGTTCTTGCTTTTATATTCATATGCTCTAATGGTTTATGGTCTGAAAATACAGTGAACCTTCTTCCAATAAGCCAGTGTTGCCAATACTTTATCGCTTCCTTGATTGCCAGGCATTCTAAATAAATCGCTTTTTTTCGTTTTTGCAAATCATTCAATTTTTTTGAAAAATATGCTACTGGCTTTTCTTTACCATTATTTTGCACTTGTTTAAATACCGCACCAATACCTTCTAGAGACGCATCCATGTAAATTCTTATTGGTAAATCCTTATCAAATATTTCCAACACCGGTTGAGAACATAATAACTTTTTAATATCTTTAAATGATTTTTCACACTGTTCAGACCATATAAACCTTTCGTGTTTTCGTAATAGTTTGTGTAAAGGATCTAACAATATTGAGCTTTTCGATATATACTCGTGATAGAAGTTGATTTTTCCAAGAAACTGTCGAATATTCTTTTGAGTTTTTGGAGTGGGAAAATTTTGTATTGAGATTAAGTTATCTTTCAGTGGTCTTACCGTATTGTGTTCTATTATATGTCCAAGGTATTTTACTGATTCTGCTGCAAACGTACATTTTTTAAATTTTAATCTGAAACCTTCATTTACTATTGCTTTTATCACTTTTTCTATATGTTCTACATGGTCCTTGAACGATTCCGAAAAGATTAAAATGTCGTCGATATAATTTTCTGAAAAATCTTTTAAAGTATGTTTTCTTAAGATATTGGATAAAATTCTTTGGAAAATAGCTGGTGATGTTTTTAATCCAAATGGTAAACACGTCCATTGGTAGTGCCCCTCTTGTGTGACGAATCCTGTTTTTTGTCTATCTTCAATGCGTAGTGGTATTGACCAAAAAGCGGAATTTATATCTAATGTGGTGAAATATTTGCAGTTCCTTGTTTTTATTATTAAATCATTTATTAATGGGAATGGTTGAGCTTGTGGTATGATTATTTTGTTTAGATCTCGAAAGTCTATGCATAATCTTGACCGTTTGTTTTCATCTTTTTTGAACGCCAAAGTCACTGGTGCTGCAAAAGGGCTATAAGATTCTTCAATTAATTTACTTTTTAGTAATTCTGCCACTTGATTTTCTATTTCTTCCTTATCTTCTATAGTGCATTTGTACGGCCTTTTACTACAATATTTATCAACTAGTAAGTCTATCCGAGCTTCGTAATTCGTAACGGTGCCTACATCATATTTATTTTTTGCAAAAACCGCATTATACTTTTCTATTAGTTTGTTAATTTTAATTTTTTTTGTATCGTCTAAGTGATCTAGATTCATACTGAATTCGTCTTCATTCACATGTTCATTAAAATTCACTTTAACATCTTCTATTTTTTCTATTTCATCTAATGACTTCATGTTTCTCTGTGTTTCTTGTTTTTTTATCTGTATTTCTTTCTTTTGAGATATTTCTAAATTTTCATCCTGAATTAGATTAAATTTCTTTATTGTATCCAAGCCAATAAGAAAATCTTCAAAATCATCTCTTTCTATAATGAATGTATCAATGTATTCCTTCTGCTCAAAAATTTTTGCTTTTATGGTTACTAACCCTTTAGTTTGTGTCACACCATTGACTGTTTTTAATGATATTTTATTTAAATCTTCTGTTTTATTCTTTATCTTAACTAATCTTGAATTTATTAGAGATACTTGTGAACCTGGATCGTATGTTCCATTAACTTCTAACTTTTCTTCCAATAATATTTTTACTTTAATCAATGGTGTGATTATTCGTTTTTTTGTTCTGTATTTAACTCTACTTCTATCACTGAGTTACTTCCAATTATTCTTGTTTCGTTTTCGTTTTTCTTTTTAAACCAGCATGAATTCTCTGGGTGGTACCGAATACATTGGTCCAATTTTTCACAATTTTTACATGGCTTCTTCTCATCAAATTTCTTTTTATCGTCTTGTCTTTCTACTTTTTTTGTAAAACTATTTTTTCGCACTAGATTTTCACATTTCTTTATTTCATGCAGTAGTTTGGTTGAATTTTCACCCGTTTCTTTATCTATTTTATTTCTGACGAATTCGGGCAATCCTGCTGCTATAAGCATCATAAGGGTTATTGTACTCATACCATTGTCCATATCAAGCAATAGCTTTTCTTTCCTGAGAGCATATTCCATTAATGAACCTTCTGTATATTTGTAGGATATAGCATACATTCCTGTACTCCATCCTTTATCTGCAAATGACTCCAAAAATTTCTTTTTCCAATCGGACCATTCAGCTTTCATTGTCAAAGTTATTAGTGTTGCTGAGTGCCAATCTAAACATGACTTGTCCAAAAATAATCTTAATGTCTCGATTTTTGTGTAGTCTTCACTGATTTCAAATCGTCTGCACTCCTTCTCAAATGTCTCTAGCCATTGTTTTGCATTTGAGTGTTTACATGAAAATCTTTCAATCATGAATTTCTCTGCTATGTGCTTCAAATTTAGTTGATTTTCTTTCTTCCGCGTGGATTCTGCAAAATCTGCTTGTGTTATCTCCTCTAGATAGAGATCATTAAATATTAGATTGCCATCTTGATCGAAGTAAATCTCTTCCATTTCTTTAGTACATGTGATCCATATTACTCTTTCTTGGCCTCCTTGATTTAAACTTTTTTTCACTCTTTTAAAATTATCTGTTTTAGTCAATTCAGTATGGTTACATACAAGTATTTTAGCTTCTGGCAACTTGTACTTTTTATTGTCCTCTGTTGTGATTGAGGTTATGGCAACTAGGCTTGTTTTATTGTCGCTCGGCGAGGCAACATATTTAAATGCGAATTGCAGTTTTCTTGCTATCATAAACGAAAATTGTCGTTTTATAAGACAATTTAGACGCAGGTTGATTCAGCGAACAAAATTTGTTTCTATAAATAATGATTTTATTATATTTACAATAGTTACAACAGTTATTTACAACCTTACCTATAAATAATGAAACGACAATTAATGTTCGATGTTATCACTGCGCTTCTTTATTAATATTTCTTTAATATTCAATATTAATTCTTTTCTAATATATTCACGAATTTAATATTTCTCTACTTTAAATTGGCTATTTACGATTTTTACGTTTTGACATATACATATTTTTATTAATATTAGATTAGGTTAGAATAACAGGTGAGCGGCGCATGAGAAGCGCGGCAAATTCGAATTTAAAGAAAGAAACTTTCTTTACATATATATATATATATATATATATATATATATATATATATATATATATATATATATATATATATATGTATATATATATATATATATATATATATATATATATATATATATATATATATATATATGTATATATATATATGTATATATATATATATTTATATATATATATATATATATATATATATATATATATATATATATATATATATAAACATATATATATATATATATATATATATATATATATATATATATATATATATATATATATATATATATATATGTAAAATTTATCCAAAGCAGCCTCACAATTTAGGGCTCTAAAGAAATCTAACCAGTTGATTGAAAGTAATTCTGTATTAATAACTTCATAGTTAGCTTTAAAAAAGCTAAGTTTTGGAGTACGATCAGGTTTGTTAAATTTAATTTCATCGACTATAAGATCTATTGAAAAAGGAAGATGGTGCCGATCAGGAGGAACATACGGATGTATAGCTTGAGATACAGATAAGTAGCTAACTGGAACATTTGATAGAACAAGGTCAAGGAGACGACCATTAAGATTGCGGCGATGATGAAATTGAGAAAAGGAGCAATGAGATAGGAACGATGACAGAGTTATAGAAAAAGAGTCAACTGACGAGATAGAAGAAGTAAAATAATTTTTCCACTCTATGTATGGTAAGTTAAAATCCCCGCAAACCAATATTTTGGCGTGAGGGTGTCGCAAAACTAGATAAGAGGATAGATCATCAAGAAACGTCTCATAAACAGGTAACAGTGAATTCTAGGGAATATAAATAGACAAAACTAAGAACTCTGTATTATGAGGGAGACAAATTTTGATAATAACATATTCTAAAGTACGAGAAAAACAGAAATAAGAACAAGGAGAACTAGGTAGAGTTTTGCTAACTGCAACCAAAACTCTACTACCATCAGCCTTATTAGTAGCAGTCAGGTCGCGGTCACATCTATATACAATATGATCAGCAAATAATAGCATCATTACTAACTTGATAGGAGATAAAAAGTTCCTCGAGTTTGGTCCTTAATCCTCGTAAATTTTGGTAAAAAAAATAGAAACACATTTTATTAGGAGAAGAGAAGTTGCATTGAACAGTATTAAGGTTTGAAAGAAATTCATTGAGGTTTAAAGAGGATATGCAATAAACATTATGATTATCAGAATATTCATCAAGATTACTTGTGACTAGAGCTTTCGGATTTCGTTTATTGTCAGACTAAAATTTCTTCGTCTCAATTCAAATGGCTTAACAAGTACACCAGCAGGCCAGTATTTTGAATACAGGACACTATCAGTATTTGCAGAAATCACCAATTTAAATGAGGCAACTACTTTGTCCGTTAAATTTTCCTTAGTCAACTTATGACAACTAAAAACTTTAACGGATTATCCAAACTTTTTTTTGACATAACGTTTTAAGTCTTCAACAGAAGTTTTGTACACCACTCAAGATATGAATATATTCTTCAAAGCACGAATGACAGGAGAATCGAGATCTGTTGAGGAAATGAGGTCACTCGATTTCTGATGTTGAATTGGAGGTGGTATTTTCTTTGGAATCGCTCCCCAGCTGTTGGACGAAGAACCAGGTGGGCTGATGATAAGTAAATTAGATTGTTGATCAATAGAAAGCGGCCTCAATAGCAAGTTGCTGCTAGTGACGATTAATTGACCAGGTTCCACCGTTTCTACAGAATTTCAGCAATCCGGCTGTAGTTGAACGCTGACTGAATCTGCATATCTTGTTGAGCAGCTAGTGAAGTATCAAGTACATTCAAATTGTCAGCTTTGGAAACCGTTGGTTGTTGGTTAATGGATGGCGGCTTTAACAACGTTTTACTTCCAGTAATAATTGAGGGACTATGTTCAAACGTTTCTGCAGAATTGTGGTGATCTGAATGCAATACTAACGCTGGTTGATGCTGCACATCATGTTGAAAATTTACGTTCAGGCTGTCGCTTAAGGACAAGGTGGATAGTTCTCCTTGAGAGGAGATATTGGATAATTTTACCTGCGGTTTACTTTTTGTCGGTATTGATCAAGCTGGATCCAACATTGAACGCACAGCCTTTTTGATCGAACTAGATGATGGATTGGAAGGTGAGGAATCCGCAAATGGTAACAAGGAGTCGACTTCAGAACAAGCAGAAGAGCACTTGCCTAGCAGGGATTTTAGCTCATCGGTTAAGGAAGTGATCATCTTCCTTGCTGTTTGAAGTCGAGAGACATACACAGATACTGAGTAGCACCTACATGTTGCACAGTACCAATGAACTCCATTGTCCACTTTGTTGATAAGATCTGCCACAGTACCCTTCAGGCTGACGCATGCCGCATGGGAATGGAGTTCATAGAACTCAAAACATACAATCATGGGGGATTTGCCACTATTTTACGCAATCCAAAAGCTTTTCGAAAGAGTGTTTCAGGTCATTGACCGGAATGTCCTTCAGGATGTCAGTACAAGCCTTTTAGATGCCCTCTATGGGCGCTAATTATTTTCTTTTCATGGCCAAATGCAATTTTCTAAATAGACAGAAGTGACAGGGAGCTATATCAAGCGAATACGGTGAGTGATTGATGGTCAAAATGGGATTTCTAGTCAAAAAATCAGTCACAAGAGTGGATCGATGAGATGGTGCATTATCATGCGATAAGCGTCAGCTTCCTCCTTCGCGGTATTCTGGCCGATTTCGATGAATGCGACGCAACAAACGCTTCAAAACGCCAAGATTGAAAATTGTATTAACGGTTTGGCCCATTGGCTTGAACTTCTTGCGGACAATCCCCTTGGAATCGTTAAAACAAATGAGCATTGACTTGATTTTTGACTTCTCCAAACGCGATTTTTTGGGTGGTGGCTCGTCTGAGGCCTTTCATTCGGTACTTTGATGCTTGGTTTCGGGTTCATATTAGAAAGACCACGTTTTATCATCAGTTACAATGTCGTAAAGGAAGTTCTCGTCTTTTCTCGCCTCTTTAATGATGTCTTTCGAATGTTGAATTGTGAGCAATTTTTGGTCATCAGTTAACTTGAGCAAAACAAAACGTGTACAGACCTTTTTTAAGCCCAAATGATCGGTTAAATGCGATAAATCGATATTTTGGAGATATTCAACTCAAATTCCATGAATTTCAACGATAATTTCAGCTCGTTTTTGATAAATTCACGCACAATTTCGATGAAGTTTTTGGTGATCACTGATTTTGGGCGGCCCGTATGCTCATTATCATTTATGTCCTCACGACCATCTCTGGAACGTGTAAACCACTCATGAACTCTGGCACAAGATAGACAATCATCGCCATAAACTTTTTTCGTCAATTCAAATATTTCGGTAAACGTTTTACCGATTTTAAAACAAAATTTGATATTAGCTCTTTATTCGAAACTAATTTTTGTACCGATGACACAAACATACTGTCACTTTAGATGCAATAACTTTGTTTCCACTGAACCGAATGTCACTAAGTCAGAGAGTGATGTAAATTTTGCATGAGAGAAGTCTCGTTTATTTTGGAACAAACCTTGTACATACATAGATACGACATCGATAAGTCGACATGATCAAGTAATGATCCGAGTTACAATTGGCTCCTCCGTATATACGGACGTCAAGTATGCTTGAAGCCTAACGTTGTTGGATCAGAACATAGTCGATCTGGTTTTGTGTGCTGCCATCCGGTGATACCCAGTTTATTTTATGTATACGTCGATGTGGAAAGAAAGTCAAACGTATGATTAAGTTTCTTCTACATTCAAAGCCAATTAGGCGCTGGGCGTCGTTATTTATTTCATTGTGAAGGCTATATCCTCCGGTCGTTACCCGATGAGAAAGCTCATTGCCAGCCTTAGCGTTGAAATCACCCAGAATTATTTCTGTGTTGTTTGTAGGCAATGGGTGAACTAGTCTTTCTGTAGGACGTTTTCTTCATTTCTTCGTCCTTTTCTTCGGTCAGGGCGTGTACATTAATCAGCCAGATTTTGAAGAATTTTGCTTTCATATGGATCCCACACAACTGTTAATTTATTGCCTTAAAATCGATAACGTACGATTTGAACTCTCAATACACAATGAAGGCCTCTCTAAGCTCTTGTTGTCAAGCAGGTTTCCCACTTTTGAATATTGTGTTCGATCTTATATCTTGAATATCACTTCCAGTCCAATTCGTTTCCTGAATTGCCATTATGTTTAATTTATTTTGACTGAGCTATTGTAAAAGGTCTCTAACAGTACCAGGCTAGTTAAGTGATCTGATATTCCAGGACTCAATGCCATACTCCTGTGTTCGGATGCGAGGTCATTGCCACAGATTTAATCCATTCCGATGCCCTACTGCAGGTTTCAAAACAATATAGCACTTTACAGGAACAGCAAATTAGCCCAACCTCCATTCCGACGGAATGATTATTACTTTCAATTCCATTATCAGGCACGGAACAATCACCTTCACCTTCTAACGTTACCACAAAGGAGGTGGTGCAAGTAGAACTTGGTAGCAGAGTTGCAAGTGTATGCGCAGCATTGGCATTTCTCGGCATTTAGTGTCGCATTAGTGGGAAACCAATAAACCCAGTGGGCCTGTGGGATTTAGGATGAAGAATCCTGGAAGCTAGAAGTGGGGAAACACAGGAATTTTTTCTCCTTTCTCAACCGGGCTTGAGACCATCTGTGGCGGATTCATAACTATCGCCAATTGTGATTTTTGTACATAGTCCCTTATCGACCATAGCGATACCACTTAAATGTTGAGCCTAAGGTAAAAGAGCATGCGTATTTATTTTGGCTTAGGATTTTTGATTATACTTGTATTTACAGTACAAACTTTAGGTTTCACCTCAAACCACATTCAGAGGGCTCCTTCAGATCATTGATTGAGCTTTTCTAGGTGAGAGCTTGGCAGATACATAGGAAGAACTGTATTCTTTCCCTTTTTCCTAGTTGCCAGCAATCTCTGCCAAAGTCACTTGTTAGAATTTGGAGTTTGTGGGCATGGGCTCTTGCAAGAGAGTGCATAAAATGATCATGGCAGGAACATAAGAAAATCAGCTTTCTTCCGAATATACCCTTTCCATAGGGTTTTTCTCATCACTGAGGTAGTTGAACAGTCTTATCTAACTTTGGCTGAAGTTGCCAGTTTCTCCTTTAGACAGTCTATCTTCAAATATACTCGTAAAGGTTTGGGTATATTTCTCACCTAAAATTGCTCGAGATTTGCGTCCTCATGAAGACACTGCAGCACCTTTTGATTTTTTTGTATCGTTTTTGATTTGATTATACAAGACTGCAGTGCTTTAATCGCAGACTGACTATCTGAGCATATCAATATCTTATTGTTTCTTGCTTTTACTGAGCGCGATATTTCCAGTAACACTTATATTACAAATAGCAATAGCTAGCCACTTTGAAGCTGTTATTAAACATCAGCTCAGGTGCCAACCGGTAGAAATTAATACATTGCGCCAATTAATGTCTCCTACTTAACGGAATGGATTTCCACCTTACTCTCATTCATGATACTGCAAAATAGCTGGTGTGCGTTTAAAAAACGACTTTTCATTCATCCCAACCACAAAAAACACGTTTACGCTATGATAGGCTCCTAACCATGCAGGAGCGGCACATGGACCATTTCGGTGATTCACAGACGGATTATCTGATAGATAAATGTATGAATTAATGCTTGAAATGTTGTTTCTTTTGCTATGGTGAATTTGAATAAAAATAATAAATTTTTTCCTCAAACTACAGAATTTTAGAGTTCAGAAAAAACTATACGCCACTAAGTATTGCAAATTGTCGCAAATATTGAAAACAGGCTTGATTTTTACCTAAATAAACCAATCAAATGCAGAGGCGCAAACACGGAGTGGGGGCTAAGCCAATCCCCCCTCCTAGGAAAAAGGAATACAACATAGTGACACACAAAATAATTACGTGTACAATCTTACTGACGTTTGCTTCTTGAAAATAGAAGAGGCTTTTTTATTAGGGTTTTGTACTAAAATACAAAACCCTATTGCAATCACGACCTGTGTCCGTCTGTCCGTCTGTATGTCACGGCACTTTTTCTCCGAAACTATAGAGGCTACAGCCATGAAACTTTGCGGAAAGGTCAGAAGTGGTGACTTCTTGAAAGTTCAAGGGCGGAAAAACTTTTCGAAGGGGTTTAAGGGGGTCTCCCCATATAGGGAGGCGACCCCTCAAAAAAATGTTGTCACCATTGGTAGTCGAGTAGGGTGTCATTGGAAAGGTCTCAATGAGATCTCTTCAAAACAAGTCTTAATGAGTACCGAGGGGGGGCAGGGTAAGGATAAATGTACGAACTTTTCGCGTACCCCCCTCGCGATTGGACACCTTCCTTCCGAAAAATCTGAAAAAAATCATGAATGTAGGCCTTAATGAGTACAACAACAAATACATGAGAAGTCGAAATTCACTCAACTTTGTTAGTAATAGTATGATTTATCGATTTTATGTTTTCTTGAATAAAATCTAAACGTTATCCTTAAATTCAATAAAATTTAGCAAACAGATGACCACTTATAAGATTGATCATTTCTGAAAGTTTCATAAAGATCGAAAAGTATTTAACGAAGTTATAACGATTTGAATTTTCCTGTATCACTATGGAGCAATAGCCCTGTATTACTATGGAAACATGGCTATGGAGCCATATGCGCTTTTTACCGACTTAGACACTACAGCTTTGCTAGGATTTGCATGAAAATTTCAGGAATGATAGGTATCATGAAGATGAGTACATACAATTGAAACAAGTCGAAGAGGCAGGAGAGAGCTCCTAGCAAAAGGGCTTTGTAACCATTCTAAGATTCGAAAAAACAGGCTATGAATCGATGATTACAGTACAGAGGAGTGGCCCCTGAAAAAAAATTTCATGAAAGGTAACCGATATGAGTATCAACTGAAAGTTCTCTATGCGAGGTTTTCAAAACAGTGCTTAAACTGACCCTTTTTGTGCAAATTGGGGCCCAGGGGGGGAGGGAATACATGAAAAATGTGTTTCCTCCCACGCGAATGGTTACCCGTGATCTAAAAAATCTGAAAAACTATCAAAGGAGATGTTGATGGGTATAACTATAACAAATACCTCAGAATTCAACATTTTTTTTACTTTGTTAATAATAGTATGATCCTCGAACATGACGTGTTTCTTGATTTTATTCGTTGCTGGTTACTGCATTTTGTAAGTTGAGTACAAAACCCTTCTGACATGAGCATAGGTCTGTCTACCCAACTTGTTTAATATTGAAGACGATATAATCAAACCAGCTACGCAAATATCTTCCTTCATACGTTGCACACCAACATTTTCTAAACAGTGAAAAAAATCAATTGTGAAGGTTTTCTCCTCCAACAAGCCAAGCACGCCATGCAGCTGATCGCCATATCCCCAGAGCAAAAAGAAATAGAAAACAAACTTGTTGACCTTCTGTATTTCTTCTATTCTGTGGTCGTATCGTCATGCTGTGTGGATAGTCATATCGGCAAGCTGTATAGTTTTGTGTACAGTGTGACAAGTGTAGCATACTGTGTAACAGTTATGAAATGACTTTTAACTGATTATTTCGACAAACAGAAAAATAAGACTGTTACCAGCCGTGGAAAGGTAAATAAAAATTTGAATAAAGAGAAAAGGAGATTTGCTATTGTATGTTGAGAGAATTTTTGAATTTCAATGGGGAATTGTCAAGAAGATGGTTTTATTGCAATGTTGAGTTTCCGTATACTTCGTTTACACTTTAGTTTCAAAGGTGGTATGCCACGATTATACTGCAAATTCGCAGAATACTAGATTTCTATATCACATTTGTCGGGAAATTGAAACATATTACATACATGCGAGTTTTTATATTCAATACGGCTCGAATTCTTGAATCAATTCGTGTAAAAAAGTGAATTTTACAAAAAAAAAAAAAGTTGCATGGGAGTTTTAAATTTGCAACGGTGATATCTTATATCGGTATTTTTTGTATTATTATAATTAATCATCAACAAATCACAGAAATGCGTCGTTTTGTTTTATGGCGGAAAACCTGCCCAGATTCTTCGTACTCTTGCAGCTTCAATGATCAAGAAGGCATGAACAATAGAAACATGCATGGACAACTCTGCAGTAAAATGGACACTTCTTGCTACAAAAATGAGAGGTTGTCCAATCTGGAGAAAATACATGTTTTCGACAACTTGCGGACTCCATCTAACCAGTATATGTTTCCAACGACAACTCATCACAAACAAGGTAGAAAGCTTTTACATATTTTCTTGGTTACAAAAGGACAAGTGTTTATCATATTCTGAAAAAACGAACAGTGCCTATTGCACTCATTGAGTACTTTTTGCTCCAGCTGAGGTGAGTATGACATCGTCCCAAAAAATAGTCCAAATTATCCAAGAAGGATTTCAAAATTGGAAAAAGGCTACCGTGAAGTTTGAAGCTCATTCTCAGATAAACTACCACAAATATGCTGTCATTGATGCTACAAATTAGTGCGGGAAAAAATAATTCCTTAGATCAAGCTGTAGATGCAGGGAAAAGAAACCAAGCAAAGAAAAATGCAAGTAGGTTAAACCCATACTAAAAACACTAATTTTGTGTAGGTGACAAGTAAGAGCTCTTAGAGGCCATATCAATTATGGAGAGTTCAACATAAATGAGGCACCTAAAGGAAATAAGGAAAACTTTACTACATTTATGTGATAATTCAGGTGATGCAATGTTAAGGAAACATATTGAATCGTGTGGCAAAATGCAACATACATATCTTAGTTAGAACATTCAAAACCAAATCGTTGATGCTTGTGATCAAATTATAAAAAGTAAAATAATTAAAGAGGTGAAAGACACCAGCTTTTAGGGGTTTGTAAAATAATTTTACAAAACCCTGCTAAAATCACGTCCTGTCTGTCCGTCTGCCCGTCCGGGTCACACCACTTTTTCGCGCAAACTACATAAGCTGGAAACATAAGATTTTCTAAGTAGGTGCAAAGTAAAGCCCTCTTTAAAGTTTCACCACGAAAAGAAATTTATAAGGTCTTTAAGAGGGGTCTCCCCATATAGGCAATATGGAAATTAAACGAAAGGTCTAGACGAGAGCTTTTCAAAACATGTCTCAAACTAACAAGTTTTACTTTAAGGGGTGCAGGGGAAGGGGAAACGACACCTTTGACCCGAAAAATCTGAAAAAAAAATCACAGAGGTGTGACTTTAGGAGTACAAGGGTAACAAAAACCTTAGAAGTCGAAATTCAATCAACTTTGTTAATGATAGTACATTTTATAAATTTTTTATTTTTGCCTATCAAACGCAGATAGTACCCTTAAATTTCCCAAAAACATACATTTTAAGTTTCTTGAAAGTAATTGCATGTGTTCTGAAAATTTCACAATAATTGAACAATAAACAGCTAAGTTACAGCCGATTGAATATGTAACAATTACAACAACATTAACACGTGATACTAGGCCGATACACGTTTGCAACAGACCTTGACACTACAAATATGTAGAAATTTTAATTTAATAAATTTAGTTTAAAATCATAATAACCATAATAATTTTTCAAACTCAATTTATGGAATCTGTTTATTAGTCATGTTTTAATATGCAGAAAATATTGTTTGATTTACTAATTATTTTACAATACCCTTCTGGCAGGAGCCCTCTCCTGCTACTTTAACTTGTTTAGTCTGTTAGCTGATGAAACGACAAAGGTGGCTCTAGAATCTAAGAGTGGTAAGGAACTAGGCCAAACGCTGTTAAAATGACTAAAAGGCTGCGAACTGGAAATAAAATCCTAATAGGGCAAGGTTATGACCGAGCATCAGACCTGAGTGGTAATATCAAAAGTACCCATGTTATTTTACAAAAACGCTGCCGGAAGACAAGTTGCGTACATTACGCTTCGCACAGCTTTAACTTAGCCATTACAAATGCTGCAGAGGTCAGATCAATAAGGAATTGTTTTTGGACTATTGAAAAAGTATGGTCTTTTTTCAACACACCTAGGAGGCAGACTGTTATCTGTGGAAAAATTGAATGCGTAGCAACCAGTACAAAATCTGGAAAACTCAAGCGACTATTTCCAACCAGATGGATGCAACGACATGACGCTGTACTTGTCATGAGAGACATGTTCAACCTCATCATTGTAGCCTTAGAGGAAATAAAGTGTTAAAACGACAAAGACGCGTCTTCAGGCGCTAACATGCTGTTGATTGCCATACATCAATCTAAGCTCATTGTAGCTTTGATATCCTCTGAAAACCTACTCAGCTACTCTTTGAGGCTGTGCCAAAAGTTACAATCCAATGACTCGAATCAGTGGAGTGCATTGAATTATGCAGATAGTATTTTGGTGAACATACAGTTAATGAGAGACAATGTGAATGATGAATTTGAAATTCTGTGTAAAGAGACGCAAAAGCTGGCTGAATACAACTGAACATCTATAAGTATTTCAAGAATTATTGGAAAGTAAAACAGAGAGGCAATGTGCTTGCAGAAACTCCAGATTGACAATTTTGTTTCTTGCATCCAAGAACGACTGTTGAAACACAAAAATATTTTGAAAGGATTCCACTGCTTGCTTCGTGAGACCGCTTCTCAAGGGAATACTAAAGAAGCTAAGGAATCGAAAAAGATATTTTGGAAGTTGATAGAAAATTATGAAGAGAATTTAGAAAGCGACAACTTCGCAGTGTTATCGGATGAAATTGAAATTTCGCAAAAGTTTTTAAAGCAAACCAAAGCTAACCTCGCCAATGAAATCGACATATTGAACATCTGTAATAAAATCTTTGAGGAACAGAACAAATGGAGAGGCTATGCTCATATAAGCTCCATAGAAAATGATACGACCACCTTCTGAGCATGATTGTCATTTCATTTCCAATAATTTCCACAATTTCTCCTCTCGAGAGCCAGATTGTCAATTTGACGACTAAACATGGACGCGAAATTTACCTGGCGCGTGAGGTGCGATTCGGAATTTAGTCGTTTTTTCGGTTCGAGAACGTGTCCGAAGGTACATATTGACTGTAGTGAAAGCAATATTACACCTGGTTTAGGGATAACAACATTTTAAGGAGTGACATTGTAAATCGGAGCGAGGAACTCAATTAAAAACGATGGGTTATCGATACGACAGTGTTTTCTATCCTAAGTGGCCATAATGCTTTATTTGTATTCAATGCTATTTTCTTGTTCTGTGAAGTGTTATTTGCAATAAAACCATATTTACGAATGCATAAGCGTTTGTTTACTTTCTTGTGACAACCCATTGGGTTCCCCTTAACTAGCTTTAGAATCACGGTCGCAGGGGTAGGTGCAAAAAGACACGTAGTTAGGCAGGCGGTCGCAGGGGTAGTTGCGACATCGTGTACACATGGATGTCCACTCCGGTTTTATCTTGTTCCTCAAAGAATAAAATTATGTTTCCAAATATTTATAACCTGATAAAGATATTTGCTACCATTCCAGTATCAACTAGCACAGCGGAGCCTCCTTTCCCACTCTTCGATAAATGGAAACTTACCTGAGGAACACGATATTTCAAAATAGGCTAAATGGTCTAGCAAAACTGAACATTTGCAGAGATATTCCAGTTTCAACTGACAAGGTGCTATCCATACTGAAAAACACCCAAAGGAGACTTAATTTTGTTTTATAGTTTTAATATTTTGGCTCGTTTCACTTTAAATGTAAACATATCGCAACTATTTGTCCACATTAAAAACTACATACGAATTTTATCTCCTGGTTTTCTTATTTTCCCTCATTACATGATTCTTTTTGGAGAGCTTGAATAAGCATCAAAATGTCAATTTTTGGGTAATTTTTTAATTTTTCTCCCAAAGTGTAATTCCTGGGAACACCCCTGATCATATGACTCAACAGTGAGCCTGACTATTATATCGAAGACAACAAGGTCAACAACATCGTAATAATAGGCAAACAACAGTGCAACGGAGAAGTAAACGACATGCTCAGCAATACAAAGATTCTGAAATTAACCCTTTCAGTACTGCTGTACATTATAACACAATGTACACGCTTGTTATCACCCTGTGTATTCGATACTAAGGCAAATATCGATTGCTAGTCGTTACTATTAGTTATTTTAGCGTTTTAAGGGTTTTGTAAAATTATTTTACAAAACCCTACTAGTTTCGCGACCAGTCTGTCCGTCTGTCCTTCCGTCCGTCCGTCCGTCCGTCCGTCCGTGTGTCACAGCAGTTTTTCTCGGAAACTACTTAAGCTAGAAACATCAAATTTTGTGTGTAGGTGTAAAATGGTGATCTCTTCAGAGTCCAACTACAAAAAATTTTATAAGGTATTTAAGGGGGGTCTCCCCATATAGGGGAGTGACCCCCCGAAAAAAAAAATTTCATTGAAGGTAGCCGATATGGGTATCAAATGAAAGGTCTTGATGAGAACTTCTAAAAACAGGTCTTAGTTGGGCAAAGTTTGCTTCGAGGGGCGCACAGGGAGGGGAAATACACGAAAAATTTGTGTGTCCCCCTCGCGATTGGAAACCTGAGATCCAAAAAATCTGAAAAAAATCAGGAATGTAGGCCTTGGTGAGTACAACAACAACAAATACTTGAGAAGTCGCAATTCACTCAACTTTGTTAGTTATAGTCTGATTTATCGATTTTATGTTCTCATGTATAAAATCTTAACGGTACACTTAAATTCAGTACGTAGATGTCTATTTATCAGATTAATCTACCCTGAAAGTTTCATAAAGATTGAATCATATTTAGCGAAGTTATAGCGGTTTGAATTTTCCTGTATTACTATGGAACAATATGCGCTGCATTTATTACTATGGCAACATACGAGTATAGCTATGGAACAACATGCGCTTTTTACCGACTCAGACACTACAGTCTTGCTAGGATTTGCATGAAAATTTCAGGAATGATAAGTGTCATGTATATCTTTGAGAATCGGTTCGGCTAGTGGTATCAGTAATCGTAAAACAAAATAGTGGCTGTTTTTAATGCGAAGATTGAATAATTTTGAGTTATTTTTTCCCAATTTCAACGTTTAAGGTGCATGCTTTGAACACTTGATTCAATTTAATGAATGACTGAAGATGAGTACCTACAATTAATGCTCATACAGGGACGTGGGAGAGAGCTTCTAGTAAAAGGGTTTTATAACCATTCTAGGATTCGAAAAAATTGGCCATTAATCGATGATGACAGTACAGGAGAGTGGCCCCTGAAAAAAAAAAATCCATCAAACGTAGCCGATATGAGTATGAAATAAAAGTTTTCAAGGGAGCTTTTCAAAACAGTTGTTAAACTGTCAGTTTTGTTTTGTTCTGTTTCACTGATCAGTTGGCAAGCCTGTTGATAATTGATTGCCAAATGTCAGTTTCTTGTATCTGTTTTTTTTGGTTGTCATTTTTTTAATTTTTTATATTCACTCCAACATTTTTACATATTTCCACCTCATAACTTTTGCTATAATTGAACTTAATGCATTATTTAGTTTTTACCATGTTTAATTAAGTTTTATCGCTTTGATAGTGATCTGTAGGCGAAAATGTTTGTGTACATTACAATGTACAAAAGTACTCCCAGAAGTAGAGATGGCGTGAACTTAGTTTTTGAATGTTAAGCTTTTTATTTTATTCTTGATGCTTACCCTTTACGTTATACAGATCCTTCAAAACCTTACGGCAGGTATTGGACACAACAAGAACTTCTAGATTGCTTAGAAGATGGGTATTTGTCCGAAATTGAGCTTCTTGGAGAGGAGCTAAATGAATCCAGTCCTGAAGCAATTTTGATGCATCAGGTTGGATCAGAAATGTACGATGCAAATAAATCAGATAATGAAGCTGAAGAGGAATCTATACTGGAACTGGAAGAAGTAGTGCCATCCACCTCTGAAAATATTATCACTAAAAAAAACTAAATAGAATCGTTTATTCAGCCACAAATATTTTGGAATCCACCACCTACTGTCGGTGAAGATATTGATGCTATGAACCCATCGGAATATTTTCACGAGTATATTTCCGACAGAAATGACAAATATTTATGCGATCCAGAGCGGCTCCAATTTTATGGCTACGAGCCCCATTGAAAAAAAAAACTCATTGGCGTCCACATTCTCATGGGTAATCTATAATATCCAAAAGTACGGATGTATTGGGACAGCTCTGTTAGCGTTCCATTCGCCAAAAAAACAATATCCGTGAACAGATTTTTCAGTTTACGAAGCTATTTGAATCTGGTTAATAATTTACAAATTCCTTATGGCAACACAGACAAGTTCATAAAAGTAAGGCCCATTTACGATGCTATTTGGAAAATTTGCATGGAGTCTACCAATGCGTTTGTATAGACGAGGAAATTGTTTCGTTCAAGGGACATCATCATTGTAAGCAATATATGAAGTGAAAACCAAATCCTTGGGGATTCAAATTGTTCGCTTTGAGTGAGTCTAGCGGCCTAATGTTGAATTTCTTACTATACCAGGGAGCAACAACCGAAATCAATCCGGCATATGTGAGTGAACCAGGTCAAAGTTCTGCAATTGTGGTTCAATTAAGCAAAAGACTGCAAGCCCCTAGGCACATGTTATTTTTGATAATTATTTTTCGTCTTATTATCTTTTGAGGTTATTGAAGGACAATCAAATATGGGCTACGTGTACAATAACAATGAACCGATTTTCAGGAAAAGGATTGAATAAGAATGTAGATTCTCTACTGAAATAGGAAACAAGAGGCCATTCCAAACCATTTGTTTATAAAGAACAGGACATCGTTGTAACTAAATGGATACACAACAAAGTTATGTCAATGGCCTCAAATTTGGTAGGCAAAGAAAACCCAATTTTTGTAAGCGTTGGAACTAAAAAACGAAACAATATGACGAAATCAGCCATCCAGAAATAATTGAAAAATATAACATGTCCATGGGAGGAGTTGACACGGTAGATTTTTTGATTGCATTATACCGGATTTTTTTTAAATCTAAAAAACACATGATATTTCATGTAGTAGACTTATCAATAGCTGGCTGATGTCCTGTAAGAAATATCAAGGTGAACCAAAGCATCGACTTGAACTGCTACATTTTAGACAAGAGATGGCTGAAGTTCTACTAAAGTCAGGAATGATCGTTCAAAGAAAACATGGATGGTCTTTATCCGCTGAGTGTTCACCCTCCACTACATGTCCACCGTCACCTTCTTCCTCACCAGCAATAGAAGTTTGACCCATGGCGATGCTAGCATAGGACCATTACAGTCATTTCCCAGACATGGACAAAAACAAAGAGGCCACCAGATTTAAAAACAAGGGGTGCAGTGGAAAAACTCATTGCTTTTGCACAAAATGCAATGTGCATTTGTATTTGAAGAAAGAAAGATATTGTTTTATTGAGTTTCATTCTTAAAATTTGTTTTGTTTTTACTTTCCACATTGGACTTGCAAAATAGTTTGGTACTAATATAAAATCCTGTTTATTGAAAATCGTTTTTCTTTTGATCCTTTTTATTGGACTTTGAGTTCTTATGTAATTTATTTTGACAAATCTAAATTTCGGTAATATGCCTTTGTGTACATTTGAACATTATGATGTACAACTTTAAATATCAGTAATCGTAACAGGTATCGACATACAATAATTTTCAAAAATTACAAAAAAAATATTTTCACAAGATTTCAAACAAAAAAAAATGTTTTCCAAGGTTGTCATAATTTGGTATTGAAAAGATTAAGGAAAGATCCCCTCCCAGATTTGTTAAGGAGAATCAATAAAACTATTAAGAAAGGTGAACATGTCTTTGACAACTCGCAGCATCTGAAAATAACCAATCCATGCATACGTCAAATGAGATGATCGCTGAAACTTGATAGATCTGCGAACCAAACGTTAGCAATAATAGCGGCAGGGAATTCACTAGGAAATGGGTGTTGAGTTAATACAATAGTAGTATCCTAGACACCGAGGCTTGCCCAAGAACTGTAAAAAAATAACCAAAAAGCCGTAGCGAAGCTCCTACTAGTTTGAAATGGCGGAAAAGGTACGTTCCTTAATGAAATTAATTGCCCTCTGCATGAATGAAAATTAATTAATGTTCAGGGGCAATTATTTAAAAAAATAAGCGAAGTATTGGGTTTTCCAATAAGAGGTGTTATTTCGATATTAAAAGAAAAAGGCCATTTTCTAATATAAATGATCTAATGTTTATTTCGTTATAAACAGAAAGGTATGCCGTTAATAGTGAAATATAACACTAGGCAAATGACCACCACGACGCGCTTACAGGACCATATCCTTTTCATGAAATTTTCCATAACCATATCGCAAAGTGACTGCCCAATGTCCTCGATAGCCCCACGAATTCCATCGCTGGGCTGTTGGCGTAAACCTTCTCTTTCACGTGGCCCCAAAGGAAGAAGTCGTAAGGTGTTAAATCACAAGATCTATTCAAAATAACACCTCTTATTGGAAATCCCTAAAGTAATGGTAAACCCACCGTCATCATTCATCAAAATGACACTTGAAGATTTAGGACTCCAATGTGTAAATAATGTACTGATAGTAGCCCCCGAGGAAAAATTGTAAGAAACTTTAACGATCATTAAATTGATTCACAAGCAAATCAAATTCACGATCAAAGTCGAGCAAGAGAATAAATTGTCGTTCTTAGACCTGAAGATCCATGCAAACAATGGGGAGTTTAACTTTGGAGTGTACAAGATGCCCATTAAGGGTCACCCCCATTCTTGAAAGACTCCCCGTAAAAAACTTGAAAATTATTTTTTTACCCAATTTTTCAAGATGAAAATTGTCGTGATAGACGGATGCATAGATGAACTGACAGAATGCGATTTGAATAGGGTTTTGTTACATAACACAAAATCCTAAAAGTCATAGAGACCAAAGCATACAAAATCATTCAGATTATTGCAAAAGTAATATTTGCGGTTATCACGGTAACTAAGTATTTTGAATGAATCATTAACGAGTGCACGGGCATTTTACTCATGACTAAGGTCATACTAAAAGGACGTAAAGATAATTTTGAGAATCTTACACATTTTTGACCAGGGTAACGAGGTTTTTTTGATTTAAAACATTTAAGGAACCAAGTTCGCAAGGTTCATCCAGAACCATCATTGCATTTTAGTGAGGAAATGTAAAACGTACTACACGAAACCACCGATAGATTTCCAGTAAATTGAGCGAAGGGTATTCATTAGCGAAATAGAGTCACGGTAGCCAGTCTATATCAAAGCTAAAATATTTTTAAATCAGATCCTTTATTTCATAGTCCTTATCGTATCAAAATATTACCAAGCAATATAGTTTAAGGGCTAGCAGTCCAGCGTGGCCAAGTCTTGATTTCAGCATACAAACGTTCACCAGGGCAATCAGTGGAAACGGCTTGCCTGTGTCCAATCAACTTGTAGCTTGATGAGATCTTGCCAGATGAAACTCCAGAGGTGATGAAGCTCTTAGCAGCATTGATCATGGTGGCTGATGGAGTGGCAGTCCTGAAGTCTCCGATCATCAAAATACCGACACTGTTGCTATTGTATCCTGGAGCGTGAGCACCAACAACGTTCCAGCCACGACCTTCGTAGATATTACCATCTCCACCAACAGCGAAACTGTATCCAATATCAGCCCAACCGTTGGAATCCATATGGTAGTTTTGCATAGACCTCATGGATGTTTTGCAGGCATCGGTAGTAGTGCACACACCGGGTGATTGTGAGTGATGGATAACAACGTATGGAATCAAACCAGAGAAACGGCTGATGGATTTAGCCGACCTGGCGCCCCATTGGGAGCGGGTGATCAAAGCGGCATCGCTGAAGGCTGTGAACAAAGATTGCTCATTGTAATTTTCCAGTGAAGGATTCACTTAAGGATTTAGACACTCACCACAGAGAAGGAGAACAAGAGCTGCGTACTTGTACATGTTGCAAAGTTACTTACATTTTCCAATGTTTTCGCCGCTTTTTATAGGTGAAATTTTGACAATAACTGATATTGAAAAATTTATAATTAAATTGTGATTGACGCAGTATTAAATGAGATTCTAAACGTGACTATAAGCTGCTTGGGGCTTATGGGTTTTCCGAAAGCTATATCAATAATTATCTACAATTCGACTATTGCAACTCACTGAAATTATTCATTTTTTAATACCTTATGATGATCTGCGGAAATTCATTTGGATGTATTCACACTTATGAGCGGAATGCATTTATTTGAAGTGAAAATGCAAGATGAATTAAAATTTATAAGCATTTATATTCATCTGTATGACTGTTTTTTCTTCGGTTAGTTTGCATTGGTAATATTGTAATATTTCTATAACTAACTAATAAAATGTGTGATATATTCTGGTTATAATAATAGGAGCTGTATTCCAATAAACTAATTTTGTACTTTCCCATCATGCATGTAGTTCACAATATATCGATTGCCCAACAGAGACGCTTATCTATTAGTTTATCTTATTTCGTGACCTACAGGTCCGCAGATCGTAATTTTTCTTTTTTTTCTTCATTTGCTTAACCCTTCCTGCACGGACTATTTTTTTTTTTTTTTTTATACGAGAAGGATAATTGAGCAATTGTGAAGTAAAACATTTAAAAGGACTACAGTTTTATTTTTAAATTTTTCCGTTCCATGTTTTTCGAGAAATGGTCGCGGGACGTATATGTACCACTAGTAGCTTTGTGCAGCAAAATATATCCCAACATTGAAGAAAATAAATGTATTTTTTCATCGATTATCTTCATTTACACATGAAAATATTACAAGTTGGGTACACAAAACCACACTCATGTCAAAAGGGTTTTGTACTTATCCTGCAATATGTGGATAAATAGAATGATTTAATTCAAGAAAAACTTTTACGACATGCACAACAAATATATTCTTCCTTTAAAAGTACTCCATTTTAACCAACCAACATTTTGTTTCAATATTACTAAAATCATTGACTGATCTGAATTTTAAATGTTTTTTTGTTATTCATCTTATCTGAAAATTAGGAGAAGATTCAATCAAAAATGAAGTACCTGGTTTGATGAAAAGCCCATGTAGTAGAAAAATCGTATATGATTATTGTAATCGGAGGATATTCAAATGGCTAAAACATCGGTAAATTTTATTAAAGTTTATAGAATAAAATGACATTTTAAATAACTGCTTAAATAGCTGATTTCATATACTGATACAGTTGTACTTGTAGCGCACTCGTTTTGTAAAATAAAAGCGTACAATTATATTTTCTAATTTCGATGTAATTTTATTTTATTCTCGCGTGTACGTTCTTACTGCGCACATTCACTTCACTTCATAATTTTTTGTCACTGCTGTTAGTGCAGTGGTTTCGTTATTATTGCTGCTTTTAGTGCAGTGGAATAAACGGTACAATTTAGTAAAGTGTAATAATAACCTTTCTAGCAAATACTAACATGTAGAAATAAAAATGTATAAAATGAACTAAAATGTAAAAAATGAAACTAATTTGTAGTCGCTACATTACTCCCTGTCCAGCATGATACCTGTCATACGAAATGGCTAGGCTTGGCGACCGCACAGTTCTTCCGTATCATTTTTGGTATGGCGATTAGGAATGATTGTTGCGCTGGTTTGGCTGGTCGCCATCGTTGCGGTGGTGTACTGATTTGCGTGGCTTCGGTGTTTGGTCGTCCTGATCTTGTATTGTAAAGGCGGGTTTCAATCGACCGATGCTTTCCATTAACGATTACTTTAAAAATGTTACTGCAACCCTTAATAACAATGTATGGTCCTTTGTGCGGTGGCTGAAGTGGAGTACGAATGGTATCGCCTCTGACAAAAACATGCGAACAATCTTTTAAAGCAGGATGGACAAAAACTTTACTGCTGGTATGATCGGTAGTCTTTGGAGATTGAAAAATATTCATTCTACCTCGAAATTTTTTGTATAAATTCTTCATCACTGAGGTGCTCTTTCGCTGGCTCGAATAATTCTCCTGGAATGCGAAGTGCTTGTCCGAAAGTCATTTCTGCTGTTGTTGCTTTTATATCGTTTTCCAGACGCTGAGAAGTCCTAGTAGTTCGTTGTACCAATCATTAGATAATTTGGCTCTAAGAGATGATATTAACGACCTGTGCTATCTTTCGATAGTGCCGTTTGACTGCAGATGGTAGCTTGTCGTTCACAGATGAAATACTCCTTAGATTCTGTTTAGCTGGCGAAACAATTCCTATTCGAACTGTCGTCCTTGATCCATGGCTATTCTTGCGAGAACGCTGTAACGAGATATCCAGCCAAATATTAGTGCAGATGCGACACTATCCGCGTTTATACTGCTAATTGAAATTGCCTCTGGCAGTCAATTACTGTTAAAATGTATGAGTAACATCCTGATGGTGGAAGAGGACCAACTAAATTAGTATTTATGTGCGCAAATCGCT
Organism: Odontomyia ornata; assembly: GCA_963969285.1. Classification (NCBI taxonomy): domain Eukaryota; kingdom Metazoa; phylum Arthropoda; class Insecta; order Diptera; family Stratiomyidae; genus Odontomyia; species Odontomyia ornata. The sequence goes on along the minus strand of OZ017738.1, from coordinate 137,348,484 downwards.
CTGGGATTTCTTTATAAGGGTGTATGGGTAATTTAGTATGTCGGTGCAGTTTGGCCCTTTGGCAAGAGATGTAATTTTGTACGAAGTTTATGCTATTGCAATATAGATTCGGCCAAACAAAACGCTCTTTTACAAGGCGTGTAGTTGCTCTAAATCGGAGATGGGACAAATTGTGAATTTTGGCTAAAACCTTCAAGCGAAAGTTTTTGGTCTAGCTTTCGTACTTTTTAAATTGCAGTAGAGCTTAATGTCTGACTAAGGGAGTGTGATGCTTTTAAGCTGCACAGAAGTTGTGTTTGAATGCAAGATATTTTGTAGTTCATCATCAGTTTCTTGGTCTCTAGCTATCACTTCGAACTGAATTTTAGCGGAATTGACCGATGATATTTTGACGGCCGGAAATTTAATGAATATTGGATGAAAACTGACTTATCTCGTCTAACTGCTGAGCTTGTCGAGGAGATGCTCTATTACTTTTTTGACGATAGGCAAAAAAAGGGGCTTATGGTCAGAATATATGGCAAACTCTTTTCCCTCCAACATGTGCCGGAAATATTTAGTTGCTTTATAGACAGCTAGCAGCTCTCGATCGTATGTGCTGTATTTTTTCTGAGCATTATTAAATTTCCTCGAGAAAAAGGCCAAAGGTTTACATCCAAATGTCATAAATGCAAACTCAAACAGGCCAAAGGGCGTCATGATAGAAGTTTTTGGTATATCACACGCTTCGACTGGAACCTGATTAAAAGCCTTTTTTAAATCAATCTACATACAAAATCTTGTGCGTATGTGTGGTATCGGGTACTTGTCTGGTACCGTAATAGAATTGAGTTGGTGATAATTGCCACATGGTCTCCAAGTACCATCAGGCTTTTGACCATATTAAGAGGTGTTGCCCAATTGCTCTTTGATGTACGGCATATGCCCCTCGATATCAAGTCATTAAAATCTGTTTTAGCCGCGGAAAGTTTGTCGGGAGACAATCTTCTTGCTCTTGATGTGACTGGTGGACCTTTGGTAACCATTGTTTTAATTTTTTCCATCGGTACCACATGTTCATGGAACATTTGCTGATGGACTCGTAAATTTTTAAGAATGGATCCTTAGAATTAGTAGGCATTACTTCAGATGTTGAAGATTTGATGACGATGCCTATGCTGTTAAGTTTTGTTGATGTATCTACTAGTGTTCGTTTTTGTAAGTCTACTCTAAGGCCGTGATACTTAAAAAAAACAGCCCCTTTTAGCGGTATGTTAACATCAGTGACAATAAAAGTCCAGTCAAAAGTGCGGCGTAAGTTGAGTGTAACAGTAAGTTTTCTCTGGCTATATGTATTTATCACTGTTCCATTAGCACTATACAGTCATTTATAATTGGCCTTAGGCATTACTCGCATCGTACTGTTTTGATTCTAGTTTTGATGAGATGACGGATATGTTTGCACCTGTATCTTTAAGAAATCCACGTTAGTAAGGGTATCGTATATAAAAAGGTGTGGTGTGGATGCGCCAAGTTCGTCCGTCTCAAAACAAACTTGGTGCTTTAGTTTTTCGAACTCCTGAATTGACAAGGTAGCACACATTTCGTTGAATTCTGCCCGAATTTACGATGACTGCAGCAATTCTTGTACTTGGACTTGCTAGCGCTGCGGCGAAGTTTATCCAAACTGGAAGATGATTGATTGCGCTGTCTTGCATTACGCAGCTTCTGAGCTTCTTCTTCTAGTTTCTCAATTTGCCTTTGAAATAATCCAGTATTTTCGTCAGAGGTTGTATGGTTTGTAGTTGCATAAGCCTGATGGAGGTCAGTTGATTCCCAAATTTTGTCGGGAATTTTCGCCAAACCAAGTAATAGTTCCGATGATACAGATAGAATTGCACGTATAGTTTCGGGCAAGTTCTGTAGCCATAGAGTTTTAAGGATATCGTTGCTGACAGCTGCTGATGCTAATTTTCTCATTTCAGACAGTAAAAATGAAGGTTTTCCATCACCCAATTACACTTGTGACAATAATTTTCTTACCTTGGTCTGTTCGCTATCAGCTAATACTTTAATGATTCTTGCTCTGAAGACGAGAAATTTATCATCGGTTGGCGGATTTTTAATGATATCGAAAGCTTTGCATGTGATTTTTGCTGGCAGTTGACTAACTACATGATGAAATTTGAGCCAATCCGATGTAATTTTAGCTACTGTGAATCGTCACTCAATTTGATAAAACCACAGCTCGGGATTCGCCGTGAAAAATTCCGGGAGCATTAAATGCAACGTTTTACATACAGGCTGCTGGGGCTCCACTGGTGTATCACTCTTTGGATCGTTGGGATGATTTTCTGACGTTTCATTTGCCTCGTTGTGTATTTTAGATACCATACTTAATTATGCGGTACGGCACGAGTGTTTTTATTACAATTTACTCTTTAATTACGAAAATCACCATTATGTAGCGCACTCTTCGCTTTGTAAAATAAAACCTCACTATATTCAAACCAAATTTTTTATCACTGCTGTTGGTGCAGTGGTTTGGTTATTTTTGCTTTTAGTGCAGTGGAAAAAACGGTACAATTTACTAAGGTATACTAATAACCTTTCTGGCAAAAATTGACATGTAGAAATAAAAATGTATGTCCATCTGTCCGCCCGCCCATCCATCTGTCCGTCTATCCATGCGTCATAAGAAATTTCTTCCGAAACTCTAGAAGTTAGAAAGCTCAAACATTGCGAAAAGAGCAGAAGTGGTGATCTCTCAAAAGCTTAGACCTTATCAAATGTATTTAAAAAATTTTAAGGGGCTCCCTTCTTATAATGAAGTGGCCCTTAAAAACTTTTTTCATTCAATGTAGCCGAGTGGGGTGTCAAATAAAAGGTCTTAGCACTTTCAGAATTTGAAAAATAAGTAATTTTTTGCATTAGGAGCCCGAAAAAAATCACCAAAGCAGGTCTTGATGAGTCCAAGGGCAACAAATACTTCAGAAATTAAAATTCACTCAAATCTGTTTGTAATGGTATAGTTCGTAAGTTTTACATTTTCCCCCGAAAATCGGGACGGTGGCCTTAAACTTTTGAAGGTTTTACATTGATGTAGGTTGATATAAGACCCTTATGCCAACAAATCTTCATGAAAATCAAATAATAACTATATATTGAAGTTTTAATTGTACGGCATTACAAAACAATAACACATGTTGATAGTTAATATACATATATTTTAGATCGACCAAGGCGCTCTTCTTTCCTTTGGATTTTCATGAAAATTTAAGCAATAGTGGTTTACTTGAATATGTTCTATGAGCCCGAGATTCCAGAAAAATTATTTAACATGGAACAAAATCGCGGCTGTTATGTGCTTATGAACGAGACTCTGCGTCTTTTGGATGAACTTGAACGATTCCTTAAACAAGTGTTGGGCGAATAATTCAAATCATCGATTCATGGCATCAGAAAATTTTTTCGAACCCTAGGATGGTTAAGAAGCCCTTCTGTTGGGGGCTCTCTCCTGCCTTCTCGACCCATTTCACGTGTGAGTATTAACTGTAGGTACTCACCTTCAGACATTCATCAAATTGAATCAAGTGTTAAAAGCATGTACTTTAAAGGTTGAAGTTGTGGAAAAATAACTCAAAATTATTCAGCTCATGATATCTATCACTCCTGAAACTGTCATGCAAATTCTAACAAACCTTCAGGAAAAAGCGCGTATTGTTCCAAAGTAGTAAAACAGGAAAACTTCCTTAATTACCATTTGATCTTTGTAAAACTTTCAGGTTAGGCCAATCTTATAAATAATCATTGTGTACGATAAATCATACTATAGGGTTTTCCAATATGAGGTCTTACTTTGATATTAAAAGAAAAATGCCATTTTTTAATATAAATGATCGGATGTTTATTTCATTATAAAGAAGAAGGTATGCTGTTAATAGTGAAAAATAACAACAGGCAAATTAATACCACAACCACGCTTACAGGACTATATCCTTATCATGAAATTTCCCATAACCAAGTCCAATAAGAGGCGTTATTTTGATATTAAAAGAAAAAATACCATTTTTTAATATCAAAGATCGTATGTTTATTTCATTATAAACAAAAAGGTATACCATTAATAGTAACATTAGGCAAATGACCACCACGATACGCTTACAGGATCATATCCTTTTCATGAAATCTTCCATGACCAAATCGCAAAGTGGCTGCCCTATGTCCTCGATAGCCTCACGAATTCCATCTTTGAGGTTTTGAATCGACGCTGGGCTGTTGGCGTAGACCTTGTCTTACACGTGGCCCCAAAGGAAAAAGTTGCAAGGTGTTAAATTACAAGATCTATTCAAAAAACCCTATATTACTAACAAAGTTGAGTGAAATTCGGCTTCTCACATATTTTTCGTTGTTGTACTCATAAAGGCCTACATTCATGATTTTTTTCAAATTTTTCAGATGAAAGCTGTCTAAACGTGAGGATTAATGGTGTGCAATCGGATGAAAGATGTACAATCGCGCATGGAAGATGTCCAATTGGGAGGATCTTTTTAAGACCTTTCCAATGACACCCTACTCGACTACCAATGGTGAAATATTTTTTTTGAAAGGTCACCTCCCTATATGAGGAAACCCTTCTTAAACCCCTATGTAAAAGTTTTCAAACCCCAACATTTTTAAGAAGTCACCACTTCTGACATTTTCACAAAGTTTCACGGGTGTAGTTCCTATAGTTTCGGAGAAAAACTGCTGTGATATGCAGACGGACGGCAAGACAAATGGACACAGGTCATGATTGCAATAAGGTTTTGTATATTACTAGAAAACCCTAAAAATGTAAAATATCTAAATATGGTAAATTATAAAGCATTCTTTGTACAATGCAACATCACACGCTACACAAATTGTTTTGGTCGTTTTCTCGATTTTTCGTTTTGCACAATGACAGCATCTGCGTCGGGTTTTGCCTTTTGTTGGCAAGTGGTCGATAATGTTGAACACTCCTTTAGTCATGCGGGATGGTCTACCTAGGTATGCAAATTTGTTGATCAGTAATGATTTGTTTAGGATTGTACCTGAACCTGATACCTGAACTAATTTTTCGTTGTAATGCTGCTCGGTCCTTGCCGAAACCAATTAGTCGTTCCGCTAGACTCATCATAAATTCGATGAAGGGTGTTTTCTTGCGGTGTAGTTCTTGGTATACAATCCCGGAGTTGGCAACTGCAGACATTAACAGTTTTTAAAACGCTTTTTTCTACCACTTATTTGACTTTCTGTTTGGATCATACAATGCTGAAAATTAATCTGCAAGGTCAACTTTGTCCATATGTTCGTTATAAAATGCAATAGCTTCTGGGCAGGGTACAACTTGCCTGGAACTATCTTTTACAGTTCTTTTTACTACAGTGATTGTATAGTTGTGGCAATCACTTAGGACTAAAGCTTCCTTCGTGTCCCTCCACTTGATTGCCAATGATTTAAAATTGTTACATATTGTAGCATTTTTGAATCTCGTTTTTGAGTCAGAATTCTCTCGAATTTGAGAACATTTCTTCTATTTGTCATGCAGGTTCCCACACAAGCAAAATTCAAAGAATTGACCAACTCAACAGACGTAAAAAATGTGTTGCAGCATATGGGGACATCCTTCTCTCATATGGTTTCGCAAAGTTTTCTAACCACTCTTTCACCAAGAAAGCCAATCTGTTGTCCTCCCTCCTTTCCTGCGTACACGTTCACATCATATATATATTACGTTTTTGAGTCACAGCGTAGCTTTATTACTCGCTTTATGGGTTTCAAAGCCAGATATTGTTTTAGGGATGACCTACCTTTGTACTTTGTCATCATTTCATCAATACTTTAGAATTGTGAATCTGAGCGGGCACGCTGGAAAGTCATTTTGAGACACGCAATTATTTCATCCATACAGTAGGTCTTTGATGCATTATCTGGCATATTTGGATCATTCATGCATAGTTTTGAAGACAAAAGAAGAAATCGGTGTTGGTTCATGGCTTTCTTTATTGTTGTGTTTTCCAAAGATGCATTTTGGGGCCAATGCATGTGGACTTTTTGTACACAATTGTAGGACATTACCATCATCCTCTCCAGAACAATTATTGCTTCAAAAGGACATATTTTGGCCTGTTCCATTTAACAGATAAATCATAGTCCATTTACAAAACGGAACAAAACAAACAGAAAAGAAAATTAATGAAAGTTAGAATTAATTGTTAAAGTTAATATAAAAAAGAAATTCAATGGTATACTAACAATAATAAATATGCATGTAAAATAAAATTAAAGCACAAAAAAAAGAAAGTAAAGTCTAATATTTACTCCAGTTGAGTTTTATGAATCAGGCTTCTTAATCTCAATTTAAAAACTAGTTATGAGTCGGAAAAAGGACCAAGATCAAACTTATCATGATTCCTTACCATTCGTACAATGGGAGATTGAAAGTATAAATTTGTACGGGCATACGGTGGCATGACAAAATTGAGAAGAACGCGATGATTGAGGAAGACGTAAGTCTGCAAACAATGTTGATGAAATTGGATTGTGGCTGAGTTGATACAGAAAACACTGATCTAGATACATGCAACGGGATGAAAGAGAAGGCAAACGTCAGTCATAGGGCTGATATGGGATTTTGAATTTGTAAAACAAGACACGAGTAAATTTACGCTGGACATTCTCTAACGAGCCAATGAAGTAGGCGGGTCAGGGAGACCAAACTACAGAGCAATATTCGAGGATAGGATGGACAAGACAGATAAACAGATTTATGAGCATGCCTGAAAATAAGTCCCAATATTTTCGAGGCCCTAGTAGTCACGATTAGAATGTGTGTAACGCCAAGGTCCTTGGCATAGCTCACAACAGCGAGTGGGACCTCATTCAACATATAGGTGAAATTCAGTGGAGAATTATTTAGGTTAAAAGTCATTTTATAGCATTTGGCAACATTAAGACAGAGGCAGTTAAACGAAGACCAGTTACTTAGTCCAATCAGGTCCATCTGAAGATATTGACAATCTTGTACAGACCTGATAGCTCAAAAGACTTTAAAAACATCGGCATACAGTAGGCGATTGAAGGCGATAACCTAAGGAAGATCCATTATAAACAATAGAAATAGGAGGAGACCTAAAATGGAACCTCTTTTGTGGTAGGGAGGTGAAGGCATTTACGCCCGCCGAGTCTGGCAGTGTGGGACTCCCATGGAGGATACCCTTGGACTACCCACTAAACACCTCCCCTGTCAATCTGAGAACCTAGCCTGGAACCGTTTGACACATTACTTCGGGCCAGGTCTCGTTTTGTTACGCCGTGGGGCGCCTTCAAGCTGGGGAGTCCCTTTCCTAGCGGGAGGGGAGAGGGGAAGAGGAAATGCCAGAAGAGCGATCCCCCAGCCCCAGCACCTCCGGCTGCTGTGAGTCCTTTTTATCTTTTAAGACTGTCCGAGCATAATGTGCCACCTGGTTCCATTTGTCAACCGATTCGAGCATCACCGCAACTATATTATCCGGGGTGAGCTCTCCCGTCTCCCTGTAGAGTTCCCTTCGCAGCCTGGCCCATTTGGTACATGCAAAAAATGTGTGACAGGCATTGTCCTCCTCTCCTGGGCAAAACCGACAATCGGGAGACCGTGACTTACCGATCTTGTGCAGGTAAGACTGAAAACACCCGTGCTCGCTCAAGAGCTGGGTCAGATAGAAGTCAGTCTCACCATGCCTTCGATTTAGCCACGGTCTCACATCCGGGATGAGGCGCGCAGTCCACCTTCCCTTCGTGCAATTCACCCAAGACTGCTGCCAATCGTTGAGCGAGCGTTGTCTCTCCTCGCGGACAACTATCTCCCTCGCATCCATGTTTCGGCGCAGGTAAATAGCGCGGCGCTCTCTAGCAAGGAGGGCGACAGGTATCACGCCTGCAATCACTCTCACCGCCGAGTCGGAGACTGTTGGATACGAAGATGCAATTCTCAGTGCTCCTCTTCTCTGTACCTGTGCCAATCGTTTTCGGTATACCTCCTAGCTGAGAGTGTCGCCCCATACCTCTGCTCCGTACAGTAGCACTGACCCTACAGCACTCATCAAGAGGCGTCTTCTTGATGGGCTGGGTCCCCCCACGTTGGCCATAAGTCGACTCAGGGCCGATATTCCCGAAGCAGCCTTCTCAGCCGTTGCCCTGATTTGCTCAGAGAAACTCATCTTCGAGTCGATCAGTAGCCCCAGGTACTTCACCGCTGGCTTCGATTCGACCTGTATATCTCCAATACTGATCATCCTTACTCTAGGGATTCTCTTTTTTGTCAAGATGACCACTTCGGTTTTCTCCAGTGCTAAACTGAGCCCGCGAGCAGTCATCCAGTCCCTCACTCGGCGCATTAGCATACCAAGCCTAAGTTGCGCTTGTTCAACGGTGCGTCCGGCGACCAGAGCCGCAACATCATCCGCATAGCCGACCAAGCGCGACTCATCTGGCATCTCAAGTCTCAGTAGCCCGTCGTAAGACACGTTCCACAGGTCCGGACCAAGGATAGATCCCTGGGCAACACCCGATGTAATTTCCATCCTTCGTTGGCCCTGTGTCGTGTCGTAGAGCAGGCTTCGGTCCTTTATGTAGTTCCTCAAAAGCCGCATCAGATATTCTTGAACTTGAAAAGAGGAACACCAGAGGACGGATAGAATGGAATAGAGGTAGCTCCACAGTAACTAACACAACATATACGAGAAGACAAGTACGAGTCCATCCATGATAAGAGAGGGCCAGCAACCGCAAAAGTTTTCAGTTTGTAACAGAGAAGCTGATGGTTGACCGTGTCAAATGCCTTCGAGAAGCCAGTGAAGATGACATCAACATCAATCAGTGAATTTAATTAAATTTGAGGTCGTAGAGCGACCTTTGAGAAACCCATGTTGTTGCTTCAACAAGATAGGGGTCAATGAAACTGAAAGCTGGTTATATACCAGACACTTGATTAATTTTGGAAACTAGGAAATTAAGGAAATAGGACGATAATTGGACATAGAAGAAGGATCACCACTTTTAAGAATAGGAACAACATTTGCTCTTTTCCAAAAAGTAGGGAAAATACCAATCATAGACTGACGTTGAAGAGAAAAGCCAGAGGGATACAAAGTGAAGACGCTAATGACTTGACAAAATTATTCAGTAAGCCATCAGGACCAGGTGATATATTAGGATCAAGTGAATTAATGAGAGATTCAACTTCGATATGGTCAGTGAAAAGTGAAAAAATGTCAACGGAGTGAAGTAGGGGTGTATTAACGGGATCGGAGACATGAGAAGAAGGAATAAAAGTTGACGAGAAGAACTGAGCGAACAAGTTGGAAATATCCTGTGGAGAAGAGCTAACTATATTATTCCACCGGACTGAAGGAGGGACAGAAGAGGAGGACTTGAAGGATCTAATGTATGACCAGAATGGTTTCGCATTATTTGCCATGAGGAAACTCTCAAAGCTACTGAAGTAGTTTTTCATTGCAGTCTTTATTTCTTTTTTGCTACAAGACGCAAATCACAAAAGTGGGCCTTGGATTCTTCAGTACCACAACGCTTGAAACGGCGGTGTGCCTTACTTTTAGCAATCAAGGCACTAAGTACTTGCTTGGTTAGCCATGGTTTCTGCTTTACTATGCGAAGAGCTTGTAAGGGTGTGAAGTGTTTAATCAGATCCAGGTAATTATAAAACTTATTCAGGTAATTATAAAACTTATTCAGAGCTTCCTCACACTCCAAATTATCAAAAAACTCCTGCCAGTCAACCAAGCTCAGCTCGGAGGCTTAAGCTTCGTAGTTTGCTTTGAAGAAGTTGAATTTTGGAGAAGAAGCAAAAGTACGACTTGACAAAGGTGTAATAGAGAGATCAAGCGAAAATGGCGAATGACGACTATCAATACTCACTAGAGGATTTAATGCAGTGGAAACAGATAGACAGTTAAGAGGAAAGTTAGAAAGAACAAGGTCAAGTACCCGACCATTAGCATGAGGGATATTATTCAATTGCAATAGTGAACAGAGTGATAGAAACGAGGAGAGGGATAAAGAAGGTGATCGGTTGATAAAACAGAAAAAGGAAGGTTCTTCGTCCATTGCACTGTTCCCAAATTAAAATCACCGCATATTAGAATTAAAGATTGCGGATGATGCAATAAGACATAAGAGGAAAACGCGTCAAAGAATGTCTCATACACATACAAAGGAGAGTTATTAGGTATGTAGACAGAAGAAACTAATAAAGATGTATTGTTAGGAAGGAAGATCTTGACAATCACACAATCCACAACACAGGAAAAGCAAAAATCAGCACAAAGAGAGCTATGCACTGTATTCCTAACAGCTACAAGAACACCACCTCCATCTACTTTATTTACAGAGGTCAAGTCCCAATCACAACGGTACATATCAAAATCAAGGGATATTTCCGAGTTTAAGATGTTACAATTTAACCAGGTTTCCGTAAGACATATAAATACATCTTCGCTGAGTTGTAACGATAAAAAGAGCTTATCAAGCTTGGTCCTTAACCCTCTTACATTTTGGTAATATATTATATATTTGGGATAAAATTCCAAAATAAATATGAAAAGGCCTTTGGGGAAAAGTTTGAAAAATACTTCTAATATTGAAGAGCCAGGGTCAAGGTCAGCTAAGATTATGGAAGCTCGCTCTACTGATAATTTTTTTCTTGGCAGGGATGTGTCATCAGCATTAATTCACATTATAGGTGTAATTGAAAGAATGCTTTCTTCTTGTTCCTGTACAACATTTTCCATTTCCTGCAGCTCACCGTCACTTTCATCAACATTATCGCTATCTGGTAGAAGTTCAGAATCGTCACCAGTGCAAAATGTCTTCTCAAGGTCGGATTCAAGTTCAAACATGTTATTGAAAATATAAAAAATAAAATTTCCTTTTTTAAGTGCTATTTGTTATTAAATTTACTATCCAGATACCGGTATTTCGAAGAAAAGTTATCCTTTTCATCAGTGGCGGTATTCTGAAGCTCTTCTTAAAAACACCCGAATATTTAAACTTTCCACATTTAATGGCAGAAAAGATACATTCAGTAATAAATATAAATATCCTTGAGTACTACCGCGGAAAATAACATACAATCATAATGCAATTAAGGGTTAGCTGAAGCAGGTACAAAATTAACAAAGAGCTTAAAAGTTAATTTATCACAGGGAACTACAAAAAGTTGTAATGCAAATGCGGGTTAGCTATGGCAGGTATAATAATTATGGAGATTTTATTACAAAAAATTAGTTAATTGATACTTTTGATTAGATCACTATATCCATTCCCTAGATCCGTATTTAAAAGTTGTTCACTGGGGACTCTCGAGATCCGTAAGGATTTGCAAGCATACAACTTTTTCCAGTCCCGGACTTTCTGCACTATATCTTGATTAGCCTATTGCATAGTATAAGATTCCTCAATAATATGTCTGGCTAATGATGATCGGAAATACGCCGACTTTCCACCATATTAGCTGTGAAGGAACCATACCGGACGTGACATTCGACTCGGAGTCCTTAGTACGGAGCATACACAATTGGAAAGCATTAGAGGACTACTCAGCTTGTGATCATCAGTGCATTCTGCTTGAAATCATTGATGTTGTCTCCCAACGTCCGCGCTCTCGGCTTTCTACAACTAGATGGAACATCGGAAGGATGGACGTCGAGAGGTTTCCATCAAATCAGACACTGCAGTTTTGATTTCATCTTCTGGAAATTTTCAAATAAGGTCAACAACATAAATTACATTGAGAATTCATGATTCGAGTGGTTTTTGTTGGTTTGCAACAAAATGGCGACCGTTGAAAGTAAATAAAAAAGGATTTTCTTATGAGCTTACACATCTCTTTGACATGCTTCTTGACTTTATTCGATGTTGGTAACTACGTTTCGGAGAAGTTGGATACAAAACGCTTCTGACATGAGCGTAGGTCTATCTGCCCAACTTTTTTAGCTCTCCGCCCCCGTGTAACACAAGGGAAATGCTTATCGCCATAGAATATAAATCGTGGATACAAAAACTAATCGAGTTTCCATGAAATAAAAATTAAAAATGCATTTTTACACCTGGCATGATTGTATCAAACAAACTTTACAATTAAATAAATTTTTCAAGTGGGTATTCTTCTTCTTCGTAGCCCTACAGCCCCTTTCGGGCCTTCACTTAGAGATAGTTAGAGTATCTCATTGTCATGATTTAACGTATCGACACTCCACAAGATGATATGATCATTACCAAACTTTGGCCGTGAGTCCGCCCACCCGGCTGCGATACGTTCTGGTTTTAAACCAGCACGTATTATAAGTGAACAGGCTTAAAGTCCGTCCGAAGAACCACTCGAACTAAATCTCGTTGACGCGAACGAAACTTGAACCAGAGACCTTCGGCTTACGGGCTTAGTGCTCTAACCACTAAGCCACGTGGACTACTCCAACAAATGTAAATTTAAAGTTTTTCAATTTTATCTCGAATAAAAAATAAAAAAATAACATTTGAAAACCATTTACAATATATCTAAATAAACTTATTCATCCACCTAGTCTTCCAAACCAAATTCGGAGCCCATGAGAACCTTAATCATCTTGTGTTCGGGGATAATCTCAAGCTAAGCAAGATCAATGGCAGAATGTGTGGGTCAGTGATAACCCGATTACAACGTTAACTTATTGAGTGCATTAGACCTTTTAACTATTTTTAGATTAAAATAAAAAGTTAACACATAAATACCTATCTACATATGTGGTTTCTGTCAGAAATCTTGCCTCAAATATATTTGATCTTGAATAATGGCATAACATTTTTATCAGAGGATTTTTGATACTTATCTTACGATTTTAAGACCTTATGCTGATTTTCCAAAGGCAAAACTTAATTTTTGCGGAATTCCTTTCTAGACGGTTTTTTTTGTGGGTTTGCAGGGCCATGACTTGTATAAAACTATCACTTTCAATTCGGCAAGTCCAATAGTGTTTGGTTAAACTTCTTGTAAAAAAGCGAACAAACTAATGCAATATAGAGCTCCTTACACAGAGACCTTTATCAAGGGCCTCCCTCTTTCAAGGAATATCTTCATGTCGTAATTGTTTATTTTTCGCATAACCTTGAAATTTCTATCATAATTTTTCCAATATTCCATTTAATATAAGCCTTTGCCCAATAAAATTGCATCCTTTTCGATAGAAAAATTTTTTTGAACCGAAATGAACTGGGGTACCAGTAAAAGTCAATTGAACCGAGGATTATCTAAAAATGAACATCATAAGAGCGGTATTTAATGAGAAAACATTACCTAACATCTTGTGCATTTATTTCGCGTAATGCATACAAATAATACTCAATTACATACCACTCCAGAATTAGCCAAGTGGGAGAATCCATTTTCTTGACCATACTACTCATTTAATGGCTCGCTGTAGTGTCTAGTGAACCATTATATGAGTAGTATGGTCAAGAAAATGGATTCTCCCACGTGGCTCATTCTGGAGTGATATGTCAAATTTCTATAATTTAAAAATTGTCCGCCACAACTGTGTTATGTCTACAAGATGAATCTAGGGATAATAATTACTGCTACCAATGTTGCTGGTATCGCAAGACACTTTATAAATCAAGATAGCCAGCCTCTTAAATAGCTAAATAGACAACAACTACTTCGAAAATTTAAAACAGTAAAAATTCACATCAAAGTCATTTATTCGATTATCTTTTCCAAAGAATCTGAGTACCTGCAAAAAATATTTATGGGTTGGCGGTCCAGCGTGGCCAGGTCCTGATTTCTTGGTACAAGCGTTCACCAGGACATTCAGTTGCAAGAGCTTGCCTGTGTCCAATCAGCTTGTAGGTTGATGAGATCTTTCCTGATGAAACTCCAGAGGTGATGAAGCTCTTAGCAGCGTTGATCATGGTGGCTGATGGCAAAATAGTCCTGAAGTCTCCGATCATCAAGATACCAGCACTGTTGCTATTGTATCCTGGAGCGTGAGCGCCAACAACGTTCCAGCCACGACCTTCGTACACATTGCCGTCTCCACCAACAGCAAAACTGTATCCAATATCAGACCAGCCATTGCTATCCATGTGTTGGTTTTGCATATTCCTCATTTGCACTCTGCAGGCATCAAGTGTTGAGCATTGAGGAGTAACTGAGTGATGGATCACAACATATGGAATAATCCCAGAGAAACGACTGATGGATTTAGCAGCCCTGGCACCCCATTGAGAGCGGGCGATCAAGGCGGCATCGCTGACGGCTTAAAATAAAAAAAAATTTAAGATGCTCTTTAAACGATAGAAAAGGACTCAATTAGAAATTAAAACACAACTCACCACAGACGAGGAGAACGAGAGCTGCGTATTTGAACATATTGTCAAACTGCTTGCTTGCCCTAAAACTGAGATCCTATTTATATGTGCACATGATAGAAATTTTTTATTTGAATAGATAAATACTGAATGATGGATTTAAAGCTTAAATTGTCAAACTATTCGACGCATGAAGTAGAAACGTCTGGACATAGTTAAGAAAGTATTGTTTGTAAATGATTTTTGATAATAGATTTTTTTGGCTTATAAGATTATGGCATGTAAGAACAGCTTTTTTGCCATTTACTGATGATCAGATGACGTCCTACTAGGGATTAGAAAAACCTTTGTATGAAGATATGAGTTGAATACATGATTTTTATTGTAAAATTTTCATTTAACAGTTCCGAACTTAGCCAGCAATAAGCAATATTGAAGAAAATCATTCTGGGCTAATGTACTTGAAAATTTATCAGATAAATACATTTAGCATCAATGGTTGCTCCTACCCAAGTTCATATTTCAATATTCTATCTACTTGATACAGAAGTTGAACTTTCTAAACATAATACAGTCTTGAATAGCCCACAATCGATCCTCTGTTGGATCGATTGTGAGACTCGATTTTCAAAGTATGGCGCAAGATTATCCAAGTCATCTACTTTTTCAATATGCAGATGCAAATTCTGGTAAAAGTATCTGTAGGCTCGACAGGGTTCCTACATTATCGAAAACAGCGGAACGAAAATAGGATTGAACAGAGGCTGTTTGGTGATTATAACGAATTATTTGCTTTAATTTGAGTCTCGAAACTTTGATTTCAATATCAAATGCTTCTTTTGCAAGCGCTTCAGCTGCTCTGAAAATTTCATCGAACGATACTTCGTTTTTTTGTTGTTTTTGAAGAATATAAATAATTTCGTGAACATGCTTCTCTGCTGAAGCCAAATCACGTGATTTTCTTATAGTCGAACTGACAAAAGTAGCATAAAACTAAAAAGTTTGCACAAATCAAGAAACTGACGATAAACTCGCTTTTTGGATTGCTGCAAGTAAGTAAACTGCTTTTTTTAAATGATCCAAGATTTTTCAGAAATTTCTTCTTATGCCATGTGGATGATCTAGAATAGTTCCACAAAGGATAGTATGCTGTCATGTCGTTAAATGAATTTTGTTTGCTTCCTCTCCTTGCTCTCGGAGCATGCTCGTTTTCGTCGCATATTCGTAGTTTCTAAATAAATTGACCACATTGTTCATAATTCCAAGACAATTCGAAGCAGGTGGGACTAACATGGCGTTTGACAATGCGATGTTCAAACGATGGCTATAACAATGGGTGTACATCATCAATGTATAAAGTTTTTTCTTTCTTGCCTGGACGCCACTAACATGACCAGACATGTTACATCTATCATTCTAAGACTCAATTCTCCACAACGTTTCTGAAGAGCTTCAGTTATTTTTCAGAAGTCTGGCTGTAAATTGGTACGATCCATACAAGACATACTGATATGTGTTCCGTACCTGACATATCCATAGTTTCATTCCAGAGCAAGGTGAAACATGGTGCATTATCAACTTTCTGAATGATTTTTCTGATTATTATGTCAGAAAAGGTCTGAATTGTTTCATTCTGGATCTCTGAAATCATGTAAGAAGCATTCCTGGGATTATTGAGAACATGTCTCTTCAATGTCACATCCCCGGAGTCTATCTGAAATCACAAAAGAGATCGCAATTTCCCATCATTCTATTGTAGCCTTGTTAACGAAAAAGGCCCACTGTCGTTGTTACCTCTCAAGGGTCATTCTTGCTCAGCACAGAAGAAGCTGGTTTTAATTATCGGTATGATTGCTGCTCTGTTTTCTTCTTTCTCGTTTGCTTGCTGCAAATCCAATGTAGATACAATATCAGATTGTTTTCCTGGCAATATCTCGAGGAAATTTTTGGCAACCATAACACAAGTTTTCTGGTATTCCTTGTTTGCATGTTTTCCAAAATCTTCTCTCAATTTTCCCACTTTCTGTAACAGCTATTCATAAGTTTTCCTGGGAGTTCGTGGTTTCCGCTACGAACTCCTTCATATAAAAATAGCCAGCACGGTTTGCAGTACACGCGATCTTCTTTTTCAGAATAATTAATGAAAGGAAAATCTTTAATCCAAGTTCAGAAGTTTTTGAGAACATCCAATCAAAACTGAAGTTTCTGGTTCGATGGAAAGTCCATTTACGAGTAGTAAAAAACTCATGTTGCTGAAATTGGATAAATTCAAAAGCTTAAACTTCAGCATAATGAAGCAATTTGTATGGAACTGATCGAACTAACGAGATTCGTTGAATTTAAGAGTGCCCTTGCGATTTTAGTGAGGAAAATGTAAAACTCATAGATCATTTTTTTAACCAAAATTCAGTGAATTTGAACTTCAAAAGTATTTGTCGTTATTGTACTCACAAAGGCCTGTCTCCATGATTTTTATCATATTTTAGAGCCGCGAAAGGGAGTGACACAAATTTTTGATGCGTTTTCCCTCCTCTGCACCCCACAATGCTTGCAACACTGTCTTGGGGTCGGTTTGGAAAGCTCTCGTCAAGACCTTTCTGTTGGCGCCCCACATTTCAACCTTTGGCACAAACAAATTTTAAGGGTCCCCTTCCACTATGGGGGGCCCCTTTAAGAACCTTTGAAAATGTTTCTGATACCTGAAGCTTTAAGAGGCATTCATTTGAAACATACTGTCGCGAGTATTTGGTTCGCGGCCAATAAATTTAATGTTCCGGGAAAGTGAAAACGCAATGTCTTTTAATTTAAGTTAAAAGAGTTTATTTAATTACAAAAATGCACAATAATCCATTTAACACTTTCACTAATTTTAATTTTCACTATTAAAAATCTAACACTTGTCCATAAATTTCTTATCGCAATTGTCTTCTAAATCACTTCACTATTACGAAAATCATTTTTCTATTACTCGAGCAATATCGCTTCCCACACACTACTGTAGTTCGTATCGCGGTCGAATGAATGATTCCCCCCCATTCGTTCAGCTCGCCTTTATATAGGGTCTCTAATCATTCAACTCAGTTCTCGTACATTGATGAATTAGCCGGAACACTCCAGCAGCGTAATGAATGGAGCAGTGACTCACTTTCAGATGTTGATCATGCTTGTTGGGTTCTCGTGGTTTCGAGTAAATTCGATTTGTTGATGTTCTTAATTGTTGTGAAAACAATTGTGACAGTAGCTCGCGGAATTATTTGTACATGTAACAATTCTTACCAAGTTTGGTATCTGTAGCTGCTATGATCTCGGAGAAAAACTGCTGTAGCAGACGGACGGACAGATCGGTCGTAATTTCAATCGAGTTTTGTAAGAACAACAACAACCATCAATCAGTGTATGCTGTAAATAAATTGCTTACCGGAAACTTTTGATGTTGTAGGTATTGCATCAGACATTATTTTATTCGGCACGTTTCCCTCTGAATCATCGTCATCGGTAATATTTTTATTGAAGTTGAAATTTTTCATATTGTCGTGAAGTTCAATGAAATATTACAGTATTTTGAAGAAGTTTCAGAATTCGTATCAATGTTGGTATAGTCATTAATCGGTTTATACTCAGGTTCTGTTACTCACCAGGGGTTATTCAAGTTGTACAAATTTCGTTAGATATCAGTTCATCCAACAAATTTTGCTGTAAATCATCGTCATCTGTACTATTTTAATTTTAATTGCTATTTTACAAGTTATTGTCGAAAAACACATTGATTTAATGTAGAATACTCCTCTTTCAGTTTATTTTTTCTAGATTTCTCAGAGAAATCAACAATACGTCGTTGGCTTTGTAGTTGTACGCGTTTCGTTCCGATGAGATGTGAATAATAATGTTAAAACGCAATAAATTCACGCCTGTGGCACAAAACATAGTCGAATTTGATTTGCGTGAGTACCTGCCTTTTAAGGCCTACCCTTAGGGTCACCATTAGACTGTGATTGGTTTAAGCGCCAATCATCGCCACCAAGGTCGATTCCAGTTTATATTGAGGGAACCCTCAACTTTCATACTAGTAGATACGAGACTCAGCGGTATCTGACGCTATAAAGTCAACGCCAACTTTTGTTTCTAACCAACAGCCACCATGATACTCTCCGTCGGGCCGCAACCAATCAGCTGACCATCCAAAAATGAGGGGTCATCAGCTGTCCGTGGCACCTAAGTATACTTCCAGGGGCAAGGTTCACAGCAATGAGTTGATCTTGTTATCGAACGATCACAAAGCCACTAACATATGTTTCGGATCAATATCCTGTCCTAGTATTTTTCCTAAGCAATTCAGGTACCCTGGGAACGCCAGTCCCCATCGGTTTCACTGGAATCGGAGACAACAATCCAGCAGTAGCAGTTGCACCCCTTTGAATCACCACATCAGTCCGCCCTTGGGGGAGTATACAATACAGTTAAAACAAGAGATTGAGATATGCCACACAGATGAGTATCTGCCACACAATTATGTCTAGTAATGAAGCCAATGTAAGATTAAGCCAACCACACGAACTTTACATTTGTAATAGTCAGCCTACATGCGCCCAAGTTCCAAGGAACATTCAGCCTACTTCCGTAAACGCCCTCGAAGTGATTGTATGAAAAGTAGATTTCATTTCACTTTCGACGGCATTTGTAATTGGACGTATATAGAAACTAAAACAATTTTTATGCCACAAGAGATGGTACTAGATTCTCCTCGGAGTATCTTGATTTTAACCTTGAAATCCATCTCAAACCTGTCCAAAACGTTGCATTTTTGTCGCCACTTACACGATTCTTTTTGTATTTTCATACATTTGCAAAGTACATGTTAGCCTACATATGATCATGTATGGGGCAGTCGAGCTGTGTAGAATAGGTTTTCTACTGTAGTTTGGCTTTTTTTAGCGATACTAATGTAAATGATCGGATGTTTATTTCATTATAAAGAAGAAGCAATGCCGTTAATAGTGAAAAATAACATCAGGCAAATGACCACCACGACCACGCTTACAGGACCATATCCTTTTCATGAAATTTTCCATAACAAAATCGCAAAGTGGCTGCCCTATGTCATCAATAGCCTCACGAATCCCATCTTTGAGGTCTTGAATCGATGCTGGGCTATTGGCGTAGACCTTCTCTTTCACGTGGCCCCAAAGGAACAAGTCGCAAGGTGTTAAATCACAAGATCTCTTTGGCCAATTGTGATCACCACTTCGAGAGATAACATGGTCCGATATTTTTTCCCGTAAAAGATCAATGGTTTTGTTGCTTGTGTGGCATGTAGCGCCGTCTTGTTGAAAGCAAACGTTATCCAGATCAATACCAGCCGATTCCGACTATAAAAAATCATTAATGATCTCTCGATAGCGCAATCCATTTGCCGTAACTGTTGTTCCAACCCCATTTTCGCCGGACCATAAACCGCACCAAACAGTCACACGTTGAGGATGGAGAGGCTTTTCAATAATAGCTGTTGGGTTTTCTGAGCCCCAGATGCGACAATCTCGCTTGCTGACGAAGCCACCGAGGTGGAAATGGGCCTCATCACTCAAGATGATTTTTCGATGGAATTCCGGATCATTTTCGTGCATTTCAAGGACCCAATCACCAAAGACATGACGTTTCTTCAACACTTTCGACTACAGCAGCAATATTCCCGGCTGTTCTTGAGTGACGTGAACTGGTTTTGTACTTCACATCGCTAAGTTCTCCCAACTGCTCGAATTTTTCCACCACTTTCTGTATTGCAGTCCGACAGGGTGCTTCACGACGACCCAAAAATGTTCGAGTTTTATGAACCGTCCTGCCAAATTTAATAATTTCAATGCGTTGTTCAAGCGTGTGTCGTTCCATTATTATCAATGGCGTAGTTTTTTCTTGTCATATGTGAAAAAATGACAGCTTCAAAAGTGACATCTACCGAAAAAGTGGGCTATTCAAAATAACACCTCTTATTGGAAAGCCCTTTACATGGATCAGTATGTGCTATATTAATAAATGCATAATTATTTTAAATATGGCGATCTGGCGTGGCCTTGAAGAAATAGCAAGTTCTCGATTGGCATCTATTCAATACATAATTTATATCTATAGGAAAATTGTAGAATTCGCAGGGTTTCGGGAGGCTGGCTACGGCCTTGGTCATGAAATGTGATACCCTAACAATAAATCTCAACGTAAAGGTTTGGGGTTGGAATGTTTTGCGATGAATTATATTCTATAAAAGGAGGGTTCACGAAAAATTTGAGGAAACATCTCATGAGTAGACATCCGTCATCGTACGAAAATATTGTTCGACCTTTATCAAAGCCGACTTTGTCGACTTTGATAAAGATCCTCATTACCAACTATAATGAGAAATAAAGATTGAAGATTGCAACCTTATTCCATTGTAGAAGATGCTGGTTTCAAATTTTTAATAAATTATACATATGGAACCAGGTACACATCGAGCACGACGTTGTTAGATGCTCAATATGCAGTTGTGAAAAATAATTTAAAGTGTAATTGAGTAGTGCTTCCAAAGACATGCAGGTATAAAATCTTCTAGACTTCTAGCTGAAATACAGGAATTGAAACTACGACTGTAAACTTTCGAAGATATGTACAAGACAGCGAAGAAAACTTATGATGCAGAGCCGGTAAGGCCAATAAATACGGAAACTAAGCAGAAGAAAGCTGTCAATCAACTCATCCCAGAAGATATACTAAGTGCTGAAGGCGCTAATGACAGCCAGAACTACTATGGAAGTTGACGAAAGTATCGAAGGTAATGTTAGCCACGATAAAAATGATAATTTTATCCTTTATTTAAAAAATAAAAATAACGAGAAGAAACCAGCTCGCAGTTCTGCTGGAGCTTCTCAAAAAGTTGCCAAAACACAAAGTAGTTCGGCCAATTAATGTGTTCGGTCAAAGCGGAACGGATATGTTTCGGCTATTGGCAGTCGAAAATAAATTGACTTGTTTCGAGATTAAATTGAATCAATGCCAAAAAATTAACAATCAGAACGAAATCACTGGTTGATTTTAAATCGGTGGAAAATGCTCTAAATTCTGGGGAGGTTCCACACTTCACATATACCTCGGAAAATGAGAAGAACCAGATCTTTTTGTTGAAGGGCTTAGACTGCGGAGAAGATACCGTCTATCTTCTTCAGGTGCTCAAGAAAGTAGCATCAGAAATTGAATTTATCTCTGTTAAAACGTTCGCGACAAGAAGGTCGACGGTAGAAAAAAAAATTCACTACTTTATTTAGTGCAGATTTCAAATAAGAGCAGTCCAAGTGCTCTTCAACAAATAAGATACTTGAACTTCTGAGTGATGAGGTGGGAACGCCTCCAGAAAAGAGAAGTCAACCAGTGTTACCGGTGTCAACGATTAAGGAATTCGGCTGTCAACTGTGCCATGCGTTACCGATGCGTCAATTGAAAGAACGTGCATGCTCCCGGTGAGTGCAGATTGGCTTAGACGGAGCGAAAAGATAAATTATACTGTGTTATCTGTGGGGTTTTTTTGGGCACTCGATATCAAGCTGCGAGAGTAAAATTTGGCCCAAAGCAAACACAACTACACCACAGTGTCTTAGCTCTGAACTTCGTCAAGCCCGGAGTATCGCAGAAGCCACTAGCGGACCAGCAGAAAATGCGGTAAATAATGTAAATAATGCAAGTGGCAATCATGAGCTGCTTCTCAAAATTTACCAGCCGCTAAATTTTTTATCAGAAAGAATCGATAAACAAGATATGAAAATTAGTCTTGTCTTTCAGCGTTAAGGGCTTTCAAATGCCTCAAAATAATTTTTCATCCAGTCATTTTCTCATGAATACGATTCGTCTCATCTCGATCAACGTCAACTTCATTGTAACTATACATCGGCGTGATTATCTCCTTGAATTCTTTGTTGAGCAAAAGCCTGACATCAAGCTTCTCACTGAAACCCATCTCAACTCATGGCACTTCATGACATTCAAGGATTTTGAATTCGTAAGAAACGATAGCGTAATAGGTGATGAGAGAGGTAGTACCGGGATATTGGTGAGAAGACCATATTGTTTCCAAAATATTGAAAAAGTCGCATTCAAAAGCTTTGAATGTCTTGAAGTGTCTGTTATCAAGATTTCACTGCCAGGTGGAGAAAACCCTTTCGTTATCTCTGCCTATGCATCTGGTGGAACTATTCTCAAGCTCAAAGAGGAGCTCAATTCCTTGTTTGAAATACTCGAATTGAATAGGCTACATGATTGTTATATTCTTGCTGGAGACCTGAATGCCAAGCATACATCATGGCCGAACGCCACGAATAATACAGGAGGTGTATTTCTGAAACCATGGATAACAGAGAACCAAATTGAATACAAAAGCAATCTACATAGGTCAGATTTCCCAACATACCCTGGGGCAAATTCATATTTGGACCTCTGCATTGCAGACGCAAGATTTAAATTCAGCTTTAATAGTCCTCAACGAAAATTGCAGGTGCTTCCTTATGATAGCGACCATAACGCAATCGTAATGGAAATCAATCATCAAAGGCATGATTTCTTCCTCATTCTAGTTCAACATAAAAATCGCCGGTTGAATTTAAAAAAAATCCCGTTGGCAGCACCAGCCGGAAAGGTAGATTTCTCGTACGTAGCGTGAGGTTTCGAAAAAGAATTTGGCTTGCCTACAGCTGGACTTCTTCCTGCAATTTTTGTGGCACTACATGGGTATTTATTAACAAAAAGAATCTGTCGCCGTTCGTATTTGGAGACCTTTTATAGAGGTGCAAAATTTTGCTAATTAAATTGAGTTGCACACGTATGGATCACATATTAAAATTCGGTGGGTAATAAATTGTTATAAACATACTTATACTGGTTTTGCCCTTCTCACATTTGCTGTTTATATATTTCACTGCGGCTACCACACAAAGATTATAACTTTTTGGCTTGAATAGCTCAAATAGTTAATTTCAAAAGATTTCCATAAAAGTTAAATCAGCACTTGCATTGCCATTAATATATACATTTTCGAGTTTTTTCTGAACCATCAGGGGCCGTCATTTTGAATTTTTATTGAAAACGGCTGCCAACAATATCAAGCTGTAAATTTTCGAATTTTTTATTTGTCAACCGATTTGTATAATTAAATTAAATTAACTTGCCTTAATAACTTAGAATTTCGAGTTTTATCGGAATATGTTGAGAAACTTGGCTGCCAGAGGGCTACAGAAATAAAAAAAAATGTTTTGTCACCCCCCTGTATGGTGAGACCCCCTTAAACACTTTAAAATATTTTCTTACACTGCATATTTCAAGAGGCACCACTTTTGACCTACGTAGAAAATTTCCTCATTCTAACTTATGTGGTTTGCGAGAAAACTTGTTGAGACGCACGAACAAACAGACGGACAGACAGACAAGTCGAAATTTTATAATTTCTTAGGGTATTTTTAAAAATATTTTACAGTATTTAAAACATAGTCTAATTTATAAATATTTTCAAAATAAGTCATTTAAAACGTTTCCATGAAAAAAATTCATTATTCCAGTTGCTACCAAAATAGCGAATTGCGCTTGCCTCCTGACCTTTGGGGGCTGCCATTTTGAATGCATGCATTTGATTTTGGACCTCATCAATCAATGTGCCAAATCTCGTTCAAATCAGAGTTTCACTCTAGACAGGGCAAAATAATTCATTTTTTTGTGAAAATGGCAGCTAAAAATATTGGGTTTTAAATTTTTGACTTTTTATTTTTCATTCAATTTTAATGATTTTCTGCATAATACAAGAACATACTACAGAGATCCATAATCTCAAGTTTCATCAAAATCAGCTGGAAAATGTGACCGCTAGAGCGCCACAAAAACCTGAAAAAAACGCATATTTAAACCGCCGCCATTTTGAAATTTGCACATACATGATCGTCAAAATATCAAAATCTATAGACCTAAGTTATGTCTATCTTAAAATATATGTCGGATCAAAATTGCGACATTTATAAGCCTTTGAAGTTTTGAGTTTCAACTGGCCGCCGTTTTGTTTTTTTGTGACTTGACCTTCAGTTTTTCCACGTAATTCCTTAGATACTTATAATTCCTATCTAAGTGCCGAATTTCATGAACATCGGTTGAAAGCTTTGACCACTATTACAATAACAAAATTTTGCACGTTTTTCGACCTTTGAGCGGCCGCCATTTTGTTTCTCCCATACTGACTTTGGATTTTTTATTGTGGAATTCATTACATACATTAGTGAACCTTTATACCAAATTTCATCCAAATTGGAGCCATACTTTGGTCAGAGCAGAAATCACGGTTTTTCGTCTAAAATAGCCGCCATTTTGTTTTTGCCCGGCCGAGATAGCTGGTTCACGAGCTTAACCGAGATATTTACCCAAAACACCTTTTCTGAAAATTTGGTGAAAATCGGATCAAAATTGCAACCTCTAGCGTGGTCACAAATTTCGTTATATCCCATATATATATATATATATATATATATATATATATATATATATATATATATATATATATATATATATATATATATATATATATACAATATATTTATATATATATATATATATAAATATATATATATATATATATATATATATATATATATATATAAATATATTGTGTATATATATGTATATATATATATATATATATATATATATACACAATATATTTATATATATAAATATATATATATATATATATATATATATATATATATATATATATATACAATATATATATATATATATACACAATATATATATATATACATATGATACTCTCCGCAATAAGTAAATTTCTCTCGAGAAAATTACCTTAAAAGCAGACTGGGCAAGGTTTCAAAGGACGTTAAATTGGGAATACCAGAGGCAATATCCCCCTTCTGATGATGGCAACTCTTGCTCAATGGTTTCTAACGACAGGAATTTAACTAACGATGAAATTGATCGTCGAAGTTAGAGAAGCTGATGTTGGAAATGATTGAGAAAGTAGTTCCCAAGATTAAACATTAAAACAATATGGAAGGATATGAAATGCCAACCAACGCAAGGTTGAAAAGATTTAAAAGCTTCCTTCTCACACGCCTCACGTTTATCGACGATTTTTGGACTACAACTGTCCCTCGTTGGCTTTGTTGAAATTACACCTGAAGTACGTCCAGAACTTAATCCATTCAATGGGCGGAAAATTTGAGGGATAATTTTCAGAGGTCGTTGAAGCAAAAGTTTCCGACTGAATCAATTCTTCATTTCAATGAAACATTCACATCTGACCTCATACCGAGCTTGAATTGTATTGATAGTTCTCCGACATTTGCCTGAAGTTGATACTAGGAATTATTGCATATTGTTCAACAACATGTTGAGCGATTCATATTTCTCAAATGATTGGAAAAAGGCTCAGGTATTTCCGATCTTGAAGAAAAGAAAAGAATATTCATGCCCTAAAAGCTATCGTCCAATCAGCTTGCTGCCTAGCCTAGTTTGAAATGATACTCAACAACGCATTAAATGCCCACATTGAGAAATACGAGTTGATGCCGAATTGCCAATTCGGTTTTCGTGAGGCATGCAATTTTTCGACCAAACATGCAATAACGAAAGTAACTTCAGAAATCTGATGGAAACTAAATGATAGAGAATGTGTTGGAGCATGTCTCATTGATATGGAGAAAGCCTTCGATACGGTGTGGTTAGATGGACTAATTTTTAAACTCCTTGAGGAAAAATTCCCCAGACACCTTGTCGCCATGATGGGCAATATGTTATACGGGAAATCGTTTGTTGTAACTCATGAAAATTTGAAAACAATGCGCGAATTCAAGGTTTTGAATGGTCTACAACAGGGAACAGTTACTGTGTTTCTGCTCTTCTCAATATTCATTCGCAAGCTATTGAACAGCTTTGATTTTAATGTCTTTCCAACGCGATCATTGGTAGCGTTGCTGATAATCTGATCATCTATACGGCAGACCGAAAAGCTACAATAGTTCAGAGCAATCTCCAAAAAATGTTGAATGATGTGCAGCTATACACAGACAATTGGCGAATGAAAATCAATGCGCAGAAGTGCGAAACAATCTTGTTTCGGACAACGCTGCAGAGGGTCACTCAAGACCTGAAACGTAATTGGAAAGATTTCCACATCATGGCTGGCGAGGGTAGTCTAGAACGGGTTCCACATAAATCCTGTGTTCGATACCTCGGCCTTCATCTCGATCAGTATCTGTACTATACTGAACATGTCAATATCATGCTCAGTAAGGCACAAAAAGTAGTCAAGCCCTATAAAGACTCTTTTATTCCAGATGCATTGATCAAAAGATGAAAAATTATCTGTTACAAGACCCTGGTAGACCAGTTTTGACATATGGATTTCAGATCTGGTACAACCAGAGTGCTAATACTATGGAAAAATTAAGAGTTTTCAAAAGAAAATCTCTTCGTGCATGTACTGGTTTGTACGAAAAGCCTTAGACGGATTGGAAGCATTATACATAAATTGAATAGAACAATTTATCAAACTGCTCGAGTGACAAGAATCAATACCTTCATATTAAAACTTCTTCGGAATCATATAACTGTAACTTTGAGTGAAAATCCTTGGACTCCACTGCCGTTCCACCCTACATACGGGTATATTGCGACTTGCCTCGCTACTGGCTTCGCTCCTCCAGAAGCATTCGTGTATTTGGACATGAATCGATATGATTTTGATTTTGACGGCGTCCCAGTCATATATCACATACATAGACGGGCCACCGATAAGAAGATAAAATATCCTCCGAATTTGAGTTCACGAGACCGACAATTCCAATGGAGAAACTCACTTACTAGCTTTGTTGAAGCTGATCGAGCTGAGACGGAGCAATCAAGGTATGGGTGGCTGAATAACAATGTCTAAATTATTCGTGTTTATTTTTTGTTTTTGTGTTTTTCGTTATTTAATTTTCTTTCAGCTCATTATAGCTACAACTAATGTTGATGTTTATTTGTGTTAAAAATTAGGGAAAGGCCAGATATATATTATGTTTATTTTATTTGGCTTAGAGATAAGGTTAAACGCAAACGTTAGGAATATTGTGATAGAACTTTTTAGTATAAGATAAAGTTTTTGATTGAATTTTATTAGAATTAGGATATATGTTAACATATTAGGTGTAGGTTAAAAGTTTACTGTTGTGTTAAAATTATAAATAATTTTGAATAGTTTAGGTTGTTTTTCCCCCCTTTTTCCAATCATATCATACAATATGTAATAATCTTAATTAATTATTGGATCGTAGTAGTCTTTGCGTATAGACGTCTTTTAAAACGCTCCTGTCAAAAGTTTTCAAAAATTAAATTAATTTTTTAAAAAAGTTAGTCCGAAGTTAATTTTTATCGGAAAAAATCTTATATTGTCGAAGTAATCGACTCAGGAAATTTCTATCGAATATTTTTACTTCGATTGGTAACGAAAAACAAATTCACAAAGAAAATTTCGCCGCTGGTATGGAGGAGCCCGACGGCTTCCCACCGTTGGGGAAACCGGGGGAAACGACGAATACGAAACTGGCGACAATCACTAAAAGAAAACATAACGAAGAAAACTCCGTAGATGGAGGGTGCAAGCTGCAAATAATAGCGGATAATCAACAAATGGCCAAATTGCAGAAAGAAAATGATGAACTAAGGCAAGAGATACAGTCTCTCAAGGATCTTTTCAAGCAAGGGATGAAGCCTCAAAAGACGCAGCTACAAAATCAATGGCAACAGGTAACAAAGCCGAAGAAAAATACAAAGCAAGTAAATCCAGAGGAAGTTCTAAGTGCTGGTGGCACCAACGAGAGCCGAAATTATTTTGCAGCGCTGGAGGGATTAACCGAAGATATGGAAATCGAAGAAAACATCAGAGGTAATTTTAATCAAGATAATGACGTTAATTTCATTCAATATTTAAAGAACAAAAATAAGGAGAAAAAACCAGCCCGCAGTTCTGCTGGTTCCTCTGAAAAAGCTTCCAACAAGACAGAAAAAGTTCCGCCAATCAACGTGTTCGGACAAACCGGGAAAGATATGGTTCGGCTATTGGCAGCCGAAAATAAACTGGCCAATTTCGAAATCAAAAGAGTTAATGCCGAAAAATTAACTATAAGGACGAAATCACTGGTTGATTTCAAGTCAGCCAAAGATGCGCTGATTTCTGGGGAGGTTCCACACTTCACCTATACCCCAAAAAGTGAAAAGAATCAGACCTTCTTGTTGAAGGGTTTGGACAGCGGAGAGGATACGGTCGATCTTCTTCAGGTGCTCAAGGAGGCTGCACCAGATATCGATTTTGTTTCAGTCAAAGCCTTTGCGACAAGAAGGTCGACCATAGAAAGGAAGAATTTACCACTTTACCTGGTACAAATTGCAAATAAGAGCAGTCCAAGTGCCCTTCAACAAATAAGGTACTTAAATTTCAGAGTGGTGAGGTGGGAACGCCTCCAGAAAAGAGAAGTCAACCAGTGTTACCGGTGTCAAAGATTTGGACATATGGCTGCCAATTGTGCCATGCACTATCGTTGCGTTAAATGCCAAGACGTTCATGCTCCCGGTGAGTGCAAATTGGCTCAGACGGAGCCTAAAGAAAAATTATACTGCGTCAACTGCGGTGTTTTTGGTCACCCAGCATCATATCGAGGATGCTCCCGATATCAAGATGCAAAAGTTAAATTTGCTCCAAAGCAAACACAAGTACACCGGAGTATCATTTGCACTCGCCGCTAGAGGACCAGCAGAAAATGCTGGACATAATGTAAATAATGTAAGTGGCAATAATGAGCTGCTTCTCAAAATTTACCAGCAACTTAATTCTTTATCGGAGAGAATCGACAAACAAGATTCAAAAATTAACTTTGCTTTTCAGCGTTTAGGTCTTTCAAATGCCTAATTATAACTTGTCATCCAGTCATATTCCCATGGATAGGCTTCGCCTCATATCGATCAACGTCAACTCTATCGTTGCTATACATCGACGTGATTATCTCCTTGAATTTGTTGTTGAGCAAAAGCCTGACATCATACTCCTCACTGAAACCCACCTCAATTCATGGCATTTCATGGAATTCAA
Source organism: Odontomyia ornata (assembly GCA_963969285.1). NCBI lineage: Eukaryota > Metazoa > Arthropoda > Insecta > Diptera > Stratiomyidae > Odontomyia > Odontomyia ornata. The sequence continues at coordinate 137,319,005 of OZ017738.1, read as the reverse complement.
AGATTTTGCATTCGTAAGAAACGATAGGGTAATAGGTGATGGGGAGGTGGCACCGGGATATTGGTACGAAGACCCTATTGTTTCCAAAATATTGAAAAAGTCGAATTCAAAAACTTTGAATTTCTTGAAGTGTCTGTCATCAAAATTTCACTGCCAGGTGGGGATAACCTCTTCGTTATCTCTGCCTATGCAACTGGTCAAAATGTTCTCAAGTTCAAGGAGGAGCTCAATTCCTTGTTTGAAATACTCGAATTGAACAGGCTGCATAATTATTATATTTTTGCCGGTGACCTGAATGCCAAGCATACATCATGGCTAAACGCCACCAATAATCCAAGAGGTGTATTCCTGAAATCATGGATAACAGAGAACCAAATTGAATACAGGTGCAACCTATATGGGTCGGAGTTCCCAACATACCCTAGGACAAATTAATATTTGGACCTCTGCATTGCTGACGCAAGACTTGAATTCAGCTTTAATAGTCCTCAACGGAAACTGCAGGTGCTTCCTTATGATAGCGACCATAACGCAATCGTAATGGAAATCAATCATCATAGGGATGATTTCTTCCTCATTCCAGTTCAACATGAAAACCATCGGTTGAATTTCAAAAAAACAGGCTGGGGAAAGTTTCAAAAGAAGTTTAATCGAGAGTACCAGAAGCAATGTCCTCCTTCTGATGATGGCAACGCTTGCTCAATGGTTCCTAATAACAGAAATCTAACTGACGATGAAATAGATCTCTATTTGTCGAAGTTAGAGAAGCTGACGTTGGAAACGATTTAGAAAGTAGTTCCCAAGATTAAACATCGAAACAATATGGAAGGATATGAAACACCAACCATCGCAAGGTTGAAAAGATTGAAAAGCCTTCTTCTCACACGCGTCAACAATATTTATCGACGATTTTTGGACTACAACCATCCCTCGTTGGCTTTGTTGAAATTACACCTGAAAAATGTCCGGAACTTAAACCGTTCATACTTCAGGAGTGAGGTCAGCAATCAATGGGCGGAAAAACTGAGGGGTATTAGCCCACAGGACCCAGATGGCGTTTTCGTGAAAGTAAATAGCTTATTCCGCAGGAAGTCTCGAGTGAAGGTATCGAATCTTGAAGTCACTAGTGATGAGATAAATCTTCTCGATAGAGCTGGTATCGAAATTGATAGTAAAACTCCGGATAGAAATGGAAACAGGATTATTTGTGAAGGATTTGATAAACTTGCCCTGATTGGAACACATTTAGAATTGGTTCATCTGCCAAACCCAGAGAGAAGGAACGAAATATTTTCGGAGGTCGTTGAAGCAAAAGTTTCCGACTTCAAATCAAGCCTGAACGGCCAATCTATTCTTCATTTCGATGAAACATTCACATCTGACCTCATGCCGAGCTTGAATCTTATTGATTATTTTGTCAGCTATGAAGATTTGTGTTTCATATTTCGCAGAATAAACAACAAAAAATCATGTGGTACTGACGGTATTCCAAATATAGTTCTCCGACATTTGCCTGAGGTTGCTATTAGGAATTATTGCATATTGTTCAACAACATGTTGAACAATTCATATTTCCCAAATGAGTGGAAAAAGGCTAAGGTATTTCCGATCTTGAAGAAAGGAAAAAAATCTTCATGCCCTAAAAGCTATCGCCCAATCAGCTTGTTGCCTAACATCAGCAAGGTGTTTGAAGTGCTACTCAACAGAGCATTAAACGCCCACATTGAGAAATATGAGTTGATGCCGAATTGCCAATTTGGTTTTCGTGCCAGGCATTCGACCATACATGCAATAACGAAAGTAACCTCAGACATCTGTTGGAAACTAAACAACAAAGAATGTGTTGGAGCATGTCTCATTGATATGGAGAAAGCCTTCGATACGGTGTGGTTAGATGGACTAGTTTTCAAACTTCTTCAGGACAGGTTCCCCAGACACCTTGTCGCCATGATGTGTAATATGTTATACGGGAAATCGTTTGTTGTAACTGATGGAAATCTGACAACAATGCGCGAATTCAAGGTCTTGAATGGTCTACAGCAGGGAACAGTTACTGCGCCCCTGCTTTTCTCAATATTCATTCGCAAGCTATTGAACAGCTTTGATTTTAATATCTCGCCAAGGCGATCATTGGTAGCGTTTGCTGATGATCTGATCATCTATACGGCAGACCGAAAAGCTACAATAGCTCAGAGCAATCTTCAAAAAATGTTTAATGATGTGCAGCTATACACCGACAATTGGCGAATGAAAATCAATGCGCAAAAGTACGAAACAATCTTGTTTCGGACAATGCTACAGGGGGCCAGTCAAGACCTGAAACGTAGTTGGAAGGATTTCCACATTATGGCTGGTGAGGGTAGTTCAGAACGGGTTCCACATAAATCCTGTGTTCGATACCTCGGTGTTCATCTCGATCAGTATCTATACTACACTGAACATGTCAATATCATGCTCAATAAGGCACTAAAAGTAGTCATGGCCCTTCGGCGACTCTTTCATTCCAGATACATTGATCAAAAAGTCAAAGTTATTTGTTACAAGACCCTGGTTAGACCAGTTTTGACATACGGATGCCAGATCTGGTACAACCAGAGTGCTAGTACAATGGAAAGATTAAGAGTTTTCGAAAGGAAATGTCTTCGTGCATGTACTGATTTGTACAGAAAGCCTGAGACGGATTGGAAGCACTATGTATCGAATAGAAAATTTTATCAAACCGCTCAAGTGACAAGAGTCGATATCTTCATATTGAAACTTCTTCGGAATCATATCGCAAGATCTGTAACTGTGAGTGAAAACCCTTGGATTTCACAGCCGTTCCACCCTACAGACGGGTATATTGTGACTTGCCTCACTACTGGCTTCGTTCCTCCAGAAGCATTCGTGTATTTGGACATGAATCGATATATTTTTGATTCTGATGGCGTCCCAATCATATATCACATATACCGACGGGCCACCGATAAGAAGATAAAATATCCTCCGAATCTGAGTTCACGAGACCAACAATTCCAATGGAGATACTCATTTGCTAGATTCGTTGAGGCTGGTCGAGCTGAGATGGAGCAATCTAGGTATTGGTGGCTGAATGACAATGTCTAAATTATTCGTGTTTATTTTCTGTTTTTGTGCGTTTTCTCGTTACTTAGTTTTTTAGATTCATCTCATTATTGCTACATCTAGTGTTGTTGTTTATTTGTATTATAATTTAGGTATAGGTTTCAATATAATGTAACGTTTTTTTTGTTTATTTTTTTTTTTGATCGAACTTATTTAGAATTAGGGTGTAACATATTAGGTATAGGATATAAGTTCATTGTTGTGTTAGTAATATAAGTAATTTTTTCAATAATGCTGGTTGGTGTTTTCTCCTTTTTCCAATTGAATCAAAAAATATGAAATAATCTTAATTAATTTAAATTTGCAAGTGTATTTTTTTCATTAAATGTGTTTAACTGATAACGTATAAATTTAGAGAGCCATTCGGGCCATTAAGTTTTTTATAGTTTTATTGTTTGGAATTTGCTTTGTGTTCTTTTAAAAATTTATAACGATTAGTATTAAATAAAGCGCTTTTGACTTTGACTTTGAATCTTAATTAATTTGCATTTACTAGAGTTTTTTTGTATCAAATGTGTTTAACTGATAACGTATAAATTTAGAGAGCCATTTGGGCCATTAAGTTTTTGTATTGTTATTGTTTGGAATTTGCTTTATATTCTTTTGAAATTTATAACGATTAGTATTGAATAAAGCGCTTTTGACCTTGATGTTGACCTCAATCAGTCAAAATAATTATCGAACACTAAATAAAATACTGGCATAGATACAGAAATGGTTTGGTTTTATTTCAATATGAAAACTCAAAGCAATTCGATATTTACAAGGCTAAGCATCCAAAGTAAGTATACGTATACTGCAAGATATTAATTGAATTTATCATTAAATACCTCAATTCAATTTGCATTTTCTCTCCCCCTGCAATTTTGACTTCTGGCACCTATTTGAAGCACGTGGATGACCGCTTTCAACACCTGTGATTTTTATCAGTATTTGCCTTCTAACTTATTGCTTAGTTTGATTTCTTTTGATATTTTTTCAAAACATACCGATAAATAACATAACTTACTCAACTTGATTTGCTGCTAGATACTACAAATCTTCAAAGAAGATTAAGAAGAATTAATTTGAAGTTGTCGTAAATTAAACAAATTAGCCTAGCTTAATTTCATAATAGCCAATTGTGATTTAATAAGTTGGGTCGTGTGCAACTTGACGTTAAGTACACAATATCTGATAAAGCTGATAAGAAAAATGCGAGTACGATAGAAAATATTTTCGGATCACCAGCAAGGCTGGGGAAAACCTTTTTATTAGTAGCATCATCAAGGCTGTTGCCTTTTATTTTGTTTTGTTTTCGTTTGTTTATTTTTACTTGCACATACAGATTTTCAATAGTTTCTATGACTTCTTAGATGGTAGCATTTGCCTTGATTTATTAAAAGAGTGATTAAGTGGTTGATTTTTAATTATTGCGACTTGAAATCTTAGTTGCCGCAAGCTGAATTGAATTTTTCCACAACTGATAATAATAATGATTATAAAATGATAGCTAGCAGATGTTTTCTGTATTCTGTATATGTAAAATTTAAAAATCGTGCGAAATTTTAAGAAACCGAACTAAATTGTTGTTGATTTTCCCCATAAAGAAACCATGTACTCGTAAGCCACACCGAAAATTTATTTGATGGATGGGCTTGTCAAGTTCGCCAAATATGTATCGCTGTGTAAGAAAACCAATTCCGAAGTCATGCTACTACCAGGAGGGTCTTGTGAGCAAAATATCAATTCCATGAACGTCAGCTGAGCAATTTATGGAGAAATGCATAATGAAAAATTACATGAATCTATATTTCAGCATGATTTAAAATATATTTTCCTTTTCATCCTTTTAATTATCTTTGCTGACTTCCATAGGGAACAATGTTATCAGTTTCATACGTATATTTTTTCACTTTTTAGGATTTTGTAACAGAAATTTTTTACAATACCCTATTAATATGTATTTATCTTTATCTGTCTGTCCGTCCATCAGTGCACCACAGTAAATTTTTCCAAGAACTAGAGAGGCTAGAGTCATCAAATCTTGCAGGCAGCTCAGAAGTTTCTATTTAATGAATATTTCATAGTCAAAAAAATTTCAAGGGACTTTTAGGATAGTATCCTTATAAAGGGTGTTCATTATGAGGTTTGATTTTCAAAAGGCGTTTTTTTACAGATCACGCCTGACTCCTGTCAAACTGTAATGTGATTTTTATTCAGTATTGTTTGACAAATCATCATAGAAAGATACACCACAACAACGTATCCAAATGGTTCAGCTGTATTACGAAAATCAGCATTCTGTGAGAAATGTTTTTCGTACTCTCAGAGCAACTTATGGTGAGCATCGTCGACATGCTGAAAATACTATAGCCCATACCATCCGCAAATTTAAAACATACATTATTGGATGATACTTGACCAATTAGACCACATTCAATACGTAGCGAAAGGAATATAGCGGCTGTAGCTGAAAGTGTGGCTGGAGAGCGTGACGAATCGAACGCGCCGTCCAAAATTGGACCCTCAGGATCACTGCCTCCTTAAACCTGGCCGTCTTGCCCTGCAATTTTTCAGCCATGACATCATACAAAAGTAAAACTGACGGTTCCTGACAGTTAATGCAGTTCCAAATAATTAGACGTCAAAATTCCTTCCAAACAGCAAGTCAAATTGAACAATTTGAAGTAGCAGGAGAGTGCTCCTGCCAGAAGAGTATTGTAAAACGATTAGTAAATCAAACAATATATTCTGCATATCAAAACTTGACTAATATACAGATTCAATATATTGAGTCCGAAGAATTATTATGGTTATTATATTTTTATATTAGCCGCCATTTTATTTCAAGTGTTTTGACCCCATCGTTTAATTAATCATGATAACACATCAATATTACAAACCATTTCTAAAATTTTTATCAAAATTCCTACATATTCATATATTCATTCGTGTTAATGTTGTTGTAATTGCTAAATATTCAATCGGCTATAACTTAACTGTTTATTATTCGATTATGATGATTTTTAGAACACATACAATTGCTTTCAAAAAACTTAAATTGTAGTTTTTGGGAAATTTTAGGGTCCCATTTTGATTTTATAGGCAAAAACGTAAAATTTATAAAATGTAGGTACTATTATTAAAAAATTTGATCGAATTTTGACTTCTAAGTTATTTGTTGCACTTGTGCTCTTAAAGTTTCACCTCTATGATTTTTTTCAGATTTTTCGGGTGAAAGGTCGGTTTCGTACATTTCCCTTTCCCCTGCACCCCTCAAAGCAAAATTTGTCATTTTAAGACCTGTTTTGAAAAGCTCTCAATAAGAGCTTTCATTTAGTATCCATACTGCCTACATACGATGAAACTTTTTTTTTCGGGGGCCACTCTCCTATATGGGGAGACCCTCTTTGAATACCTTATAAATTTTTTTTGTGATGAAAGTTTAAAGAGGGCATCACTTTACACCTACTTACAAAATCTTATGTTTCTAGCTTATGTAGTTTGCGAGAAAAAGTGGTGTGACACACGGACGGACAGACAGGATTCGATTTTAGTAGGGTATTATAAAATGATTTTAAAATACCCTAAAAATGAATTGGATTGTTCCCAGAAATGATGAAGCACGTGCAAAGTCGTGCACTATACACAAGAAGAAGAGTTGCTGGGAACATTAAGAGTGTGCGTATTGTACTTTGCATATATGTTTAATTGGTTCATTAGTTGCCAATTTAACTATCTGCACTCCGAGAATCCTTCTATTGAAACAATCCAAGAACTTCTCGATAAGAATCCGGCCCTATTCTATCCAACGCGTATAGCTTAGGCGCTCCTAAATCACTGATGCCTGATCAGACAGTCAAACCAATTCCTATTAAGATCACACAATCAACTTTTCCGATACAGAGGAAATGCTCAATCACAAGGATGAAGCATTTGAAATTGAATTGGCGCTTGCCGATCGAAAAAACAATGAAATTTGTCATATTGAAATCGAACTAAGCCGCTGGACTGTCTTTGTACACTCTTTGACGGGAATCGGATTCACTCCAGACTTTGAAAATCAAACGTTAGCGGTTCTGCGAGGGCATTTAGTTTGATACTTGATGCATTCCAAGGATTATTTCCTGGGATGGAACACTAAATAATCCACAGTAGATTTGGATTTGTCGTTGGAAGCACCCGCCTATAAAGTGTCGAGGAAGCAAGCAGCTATTAAGCTGCGCAGTAATGGAGACTTCTTTATCAATCAATTCAATTCAATTTATATTGATGGTATGCCTTAGTTTCAAGGCATCAAATCACGGTTGAACAATAAATTTGTTGTCGAGATATGATTTTTTTATTTCAGATTTGTGATTCGAGTAAATTACGATCTCATCAATGCGATTTGGCAAAAGAGTGCCAAGGCTACTGTGCCTTTGAATTAAATTCGATACTTTCAGTTGTCATAATTCTTTTATCATATGCGTCGTAACATAATAAATATAATTGAAATTTTTTTTTTAACCCTCCGAGTACACACCTATTTTTTCGATCATCGAGTACATATGGGGTCAATTTGTCCCCAACCTTCTTTGAACGTATATGTATATGCGTAGTATCGCCCCCACTACAAATATTAGTTTGAAAAAATTTTCAGAAATATTTTGAAAGCTCTTTTAGTAATTCTCATACATTAGAGAGGCCTTAAATGTCCTTATCCTACCTAAAAAAATCCGCGAACAACCTGAAAAAACGAAAGTTAGCATTTTTACAAAAAAAATCGTAACTTTTTCAATTTACAACATTTTTGGCTAAAAATTTACGTGGAAACTCTCAAGACATAACAAAATAAAGAAAAAATTAGTCCTATAGTGTTCCTTAAAAAAAGGATTTATTTTGCATTTTTACGATGACAATTTTGAAGATTTTAAAATTTTCATATTTTTTCAAAGAAAAAAGGTTCATAACTTCGTCAGTTTTCAATATTTTGAGCTAAAAATTCATACGAATACCCTCAGGACATATTAAAATAAGGGAAAAACCAGCTTTATATAGGGTTGCAAGAAAAAGGTTTTCGTTACGCATACTTGTAATGGTCATTTTGAGGGTATAAAAAATCATGGTTTTTAACTTTTTTCAGTAGGAAAAACTTTTTTTATTCATCAAAACATAAAATAATAAAGAAAAAAAAATAGTAAAAAATAAAAAAAAACAATTATAACCAGCACAATCGTTGCATAAGTATACTCGATGCTCGTTACACATCGGTCGGCTGCAGGATGGGCACGCATCACTTGTTTTATGGTCCTGCTGACGAGTGCACAAAGAACTCCTTGCTCTTTTTCTCAGCTGAACATGTTCTACTGTGACAGGCGGGATATTTATTCCTAAAATATTTTCAACCCCTTTTCTAATATCTGTACGCATACAAGGGTTTTAATTTTTCCTCGTAAGTATGGGTGAACAAGGTGAGCCACAACATCTTTTAAGGCACCAACTGCAGATTTGTTTTTGGTAGCGTCATTGGCATATTTACACATACGAGTATATAAGATTCTGGCATTTACGATTGCTTGATCCAGCATAACAAAAAAGTAGGGTAGGAAGTAGTTGTATAAGCGTGGCACAGTTTATCGGACACATCAGTTCCACCTTTAGTTTTATTGTAATACAAGATATCCTCTGGTTTATCTCTTTCTCCAATATTCCCAGTTGTGATTTTTGTACTAGCAACTAGTACAATTTTTTTTTTGGCGTGAACCTGGCTAAAGTGATATCGCCATGGCAGCAAAATTTAGTGGAAAGTATTACCGTGCCAGCAGACTTCATTTCAATAGGAATGTCGGGCTTATTTTTCCGGATTGTGCCAGTTACATACATATTGTACTTTTCTTCCAACATATCTTTCAGAAGAGGAACGGCTATAAACCAATTATCGCAAGTAACAGATCTATTAGAACCATGAAAAGGTTCGGTTATTTTTTTGAAAAAGTACTCTCCGGAAGACTAATTACGCGGGTGACCCATTTTTACTAAATAAGGAATGCCGTTTATCTGTAAATAAGATAAATTATTTTATTATTTATGAAAAAATAATAACAAATAAATAATAAAAAAATTACCAAATGAAAAGTTTGTGCATCGTTCATTGTAATAATTTTCAAGCCATATTTATCAGGCTTCGATTTTATGTACATTCGAAATTTGCAGCGCCCTCTGAATGAAAGAAGCTGCTCATCCACAGTAATTTCATTGCTGGGATTGTAATAAAATTAACAATTTTTAATTAATTTATCCCACAATTCTCGAAAAGGTGATAATCTATCATCCTGAGATCGATTATCTCTAGCATAAAAACGTAAGCTATAAGCAAGGAAAGCAAATCTTGATTTTGGCATAACGCAACGATAAAAAGATGTTCCATGAAAGTTGCTCCATAACTCAATGACATCAACATGATTAGATTTTCACATTCCTGCATAATAAATAATTGCAATGAATGCGTTCATCTCAAGTATATCAGTAGTGCGGTAATATGTCTGCAACGGCACGTCCTCAACCATCGTTTTGGAACAAACATCTTCAATTTCAATAATAGTATATTCTTTTATCTTCTTTCTTATATCCTCATCGAAAAGAATATCAACAATGTTGTTAAAATTTTCTGCTCCGTTTCGTGGTCCAGGTACTCTTTCTGGTACAATCGGCAATCGATCTGTAACATAGAAACAATATATATTTATACTAAACGTTTCATTGAAATATGATAATAGTATGCGTATATTACTGTTGCAAGAAATGTGTTGGTAAGAATGAAGAGAATTAGAAAATGTACGAAATATATTCCAACCTGATAATCTTTCACGAGCTCCCATTTTCCACTTTGTCTTGTTGATGTTGGCCTCCCTCGTGAACTGATCAATGTTGATGTTGGTCTCCCTCGTGCGGCTGAATTTTCACGTTATTGCAAAAGGCGTTCACTGAGAATTGCATTCTCCACATCATTATCTTCTGAACACTCAGAAAGTTCATAATCAGATACTGATTTCTCAGAGACGTGGTCGTCTTCGGAGTAACCACTGCCGCCAAAATCATCACCGCTGTCTTCAGCCAACAAACGATTACGCGCACTAGATCGCAGATTATATTCCATATTGCTTTAAAAAAAAAATAAAAATACTTTCAAACTATTTTTTGTCTTTTTGAATTGATCTATCCATTTGTAAAGTAAAAAAAAATTCAATTTTTACCTCAAAATTGACGTTGAGTAGACAATGGGGTCAAATTGACCCCAGGCTGATTTTAAAGGTTTCTTTGGGGTCAAATTGACCCCATCTGTACTCGGAGGGTTAAAAGAATAATATGCATATTATTCTTTTTTAAACTTACTATACAATTGTCAATTTCATGTTTCGGATGTTTGCAATCTTTCAAAAAGTAAGTAAGAAAAAATCGGTCTCGTTCTCGGGTTGAATTTAATTTTCTCTAAATCATGCAGCTATTCTGGGGCTTATCCAGCCTCTTCTCCAGTGATCTATCTACTAAAATAATTAATTCTAATATCTTTCAAAAAACTCCTCTCTCGTTAATACTTAAGGAATCTCAAGAAATTCAAAATAATTATATCTCCTGAGGTTGGACAATGCAGTATCTTAGGGCATTTAGCCGTATTATAATATTTTTTTTATCTCAGAGAACTATTCAAAAATTGAAATAGAGTAACAAGAAAGGAACGTTGTACTGCTCGTTTCGGTACTTGGTTCCTCCTGACTATTAGCTCTAGATGTTCCTGGTCGAGTGCTCCTTCGACCTGGACCTGCTTCATTGTGAAAAAAAATTGATTGAAAACTTAAAAAATAAGGCAAATTATTTCAATATCGCGATTACATACCCTTGTTCCTCTAGGGTTCTTATCTTCAGTGTTTTGTCAGCCACTCCAACTTCCTTCGGCATGTCACATACGTGCAAGTTCCTGTTCGGTATCAGACTCTATAGCTGCTCTCCGGGGCCCTGATGTTAAGTTATAACTACGATCGGGCTCATAATGAGGATTTAGTGCATTTCAAGATTTCACAGGCGATTATTCACTCGAATGATAATCGCTATCTTCGTTATTATTCTACCGTGTTCTCCTGACTTTTCGATTCTCATATATCACCGGTGGTATACGTTTAGTCCTTTTTGCCTGCTTACTTTGTCACTGCAAACATCTGATTCATCGTTCTCATCTTCTGACAACTCTGGCGATTTTTTAACCAATTGCCCTCGTTTTTATGCTGTCGGTCTATTTAAATTTTCATCCGATTGTGAGTTTCTACCTCGTTTTACTTATTTCGAGCAGGTTTTCTTGTCTTTGCTTTGAGCGTTATTTAGATACTTGAGTTGGCCATGCAGTTCAGGGTATTTCACACATCGCTAGCAACAATTTTTTTTCACTCCCGCTTTGAAATAACGATATGAGTTACTCTATAAACTTTCCAATAAATGAGGTGCTCATATTCGTTTTCTTTTACCTTGTTCTAGATTTTGAGCCATACAGAAAAATTGTTCGCTTGCTAAATTTGATGTGCACTTACTTGGAATTTGAAAATCATAAATGCACATGCGCTCCCGATTCCAATAATATTTTCCCGGCATTAACTATTCAAATAATAAGCTTAATGGTTTGACTTTTATATCGAAGCCTAGCATGTATTTATATTTTACCTTGGTAATACATTCATGTGAAGAAATTTATAAGATAGACCCTTACAGACACTGATCAAGTGCATCAACTTAAATATATACTCGTAAGCACAGCTTTGTGCAGCTGGAAAACAAACTAAGAAAAACGAACTCCGTATTTTAAAGCATTTAATTAAATTAATGATATCCGCAATTAAATTACACTTTCTTGTTACACTGTACATTTGCCAAAGTGATCATGATTGTAATAGTATTAAACATCTTGCTGGATCGTTTTAATATATTTTTCTTCTTTAAAAATTAGAAAACTACAATTGTAACCGCTATTCTCTGAAAAGGCCTCGAGCTTTGGAAGTAATTTTCCGCGCACCACCTCGACTGCTGATACTAACTGTTTTTTTTTTGTGGTAGGGAGGTGAATGCCATTTATGCGACTGGACTACCCACTAAACACCTCCCCTGTCAACCTGAGAACCAAGCCTAGAACCGTTTGACACATTACTTCGGGCCAGGTCTCGTTTTGTTATGCCGTGAGGCGCCTTCAAGCTGGGGAGTCCCTTTCCTAGCGGGAGGAGAGAGGGGAAGAGGAAGTGCCAGAAAAGTAATCCCCCAGCGCCTAACTAACTGTTTGCACATTGTCTTCGTTTTCACTATCGATATCTTCGTTGCTATGATTTACCATTCTTGAATTGGAACTGCTCGCCGCTGTGTTAAATCGTTGACGATAACAAGATTGTGGAGATGAAAGTGAGATCGAACACATGCCAGTTCTTCTTTTTGGAAGTTTGTCATTTTCGGGAGAACTTTCACCTGCGTCTTCAATATAACTTGGTCTCTTTTGATTGCGCCTGTTGCGCGTCTACTTCGGCCGCACTCTTTATAGTCAGTGAACTCCTCGTCATTGTCTTCATCATAGTCATCGTCAGAAATGAAGCGCTTGGAAGGTTGCGACAATCGACTTTTTGATGCAACATTATTGCTGTTCGTGAATGTGGACCTCATACCGATTTCAGAGGTTCATTATCTTCTGACTCCGATTGTTTTTGTCTTCTTCTTCCTCGGAAGAGCTTTCATTCACGTCATCATCTTCATCCTCATCGTCATTACGGAAAGGCCTTTCCGTTTCACGGTTGTTTTGTACCACATTTCCATTTGTGGATGTTGTACTATTAACATTATTTCACATTCTCACTCCAAAGGATCAACTTCTTCGCACAGCATATCTAGCTTATTTGCATTCCTTTGATGTCTAAATAGCATTCGTCTTGTATGGTGCATCGTTGATGAATTAGGTTCACCATAATTATGATCAAACTGAGCATGAGATCTAAATGTTGTTGTTTGACTACTAATTGCTGAAGATGAGGATGATGGTACAGCATGATTACTAGTTGTTGAGTTTGCATGCTATCGTGTTACTGAGCCACCAATTGTAGAACTACTAGGCGTTTGACGATTGCGTATTGGTTGTGTTGATCTATGAACCGGGCTAGAATTCATTCTTGATTCGATTCTTGACTGAAATCAGATTGTATACAAATCAGAATCGAATGATGACAATGTGAAAGTATTTGCCTATATTGCGAACAGGTCTGGCTCTTTGTTCAGTCAATGGTCGATTTTGTCGACTTAATGTCCGTGGTTCACACTCTGAATTGTCTTCAGGTAAAACTCTGCTATTGCGATTCGTTGGTACTTGGCGTAGTTGGGGGGATTTGTCTGTTTGCTATGATTTCAGTAGTTATCGTTTGCTCGACTGTATGTTCCGATTCGGACGGTTTTTTTCGTCGTACCAGCTTTCGATTATGTTTCTGGGAAATATCGAGTGAAAATTTAAAAAATAAGGCAAATTGTATCAATGTCGTAATTACATACCTTTGTTCCTCATCTTCATCTTGTTCATCAGCAGCATTCTGTCTGCCACTCCAACTTTCTCCAGCGAAGGTTGGTACATTTCGAGATTTCACAGGTGATTTTTCACGCGAATGATGGTCGCTATCTTCGGTTTTATTCTGCCGTTTTCGCCTTACTCTTCGATTCTCGCTTATCATTTATTTTTTGCCTGCTTGCTTTATCACTCACAGCATCTGATGCATCATTCTCATCTTCTGACGATTCTGCCGATTTTTTAACAAATGTTCCTCCTTGTTTTTGCTGTCAGTCTACTTGATCTAAAATTGAATGTTCAGGTTAATGTTTTAATCGACTAATTAATACTTAATTAACTGCTTTGCAACTTCCCACATGACTACAATTCAGGCTATCCTGCTGAGCAATTTCTCAAGCAACAAATTCCCGCCAACAACTTTTCCTTCCATAATTTGACTATAATCTGAGACCTCTGGAGAAATGTCACGACATCTGATAAAATAAAGCAAAACAGTAATGACGTCATTGATGTTTTACTTTTCACTGCATTATCAAACCTAGCAAGATGGCCAGCTTAAGGAGGCAGTGGTACTACCTTGTATTAGATGAACTCTTCACAGTTTTAGTTTTCTGTACCTGGCACTGCATTAACTTTTTCCAACGTTATGTAGACGCTGTGAAAAAATGATGAACGTTTTGTACTAAATTGAAATGCGTTGTCATAGGATTGCCCTCTGTAGTTAGGAATGTTAATGGACAGCGAATCTAAAAAATTTAATATAGTGTCCGCCAAATTCCCTGATTTGGGTCCGGAATTAAGAACAAATAATAAGAATCGTTCAACAAGTAAACCATCTTTTCCAACATGCCTTATGACAAAAGGCAATTGGTCGGTGTGAGAGATATTAGGAGTTGAATCTACTATTACTGAGCAGTATTAGGCACTCTTAATTTCATTAACGATGATCTTCTTGACTTTACTAGCAAATAAATCGACAACTTCATCACATATTTTTGAAGGAAGGTAGGAGGTATTTCCAGGTCCAGGGTTACCGTCTCGTTGTATCTAATTAGCCAGCAAGGAATCGAACTCAGCAATCAGCTCTAATGACATCGCAAATTCGCCATTGTGCAAAGAGCCAAATTTTTCATCGTGACCACGAAGAGCTCACCAATTTCTTCACAACCGCAAAAGCTCTAACGAGAACATTTCTTCTTTATTTTGTTTCAGCTTCTACATACAAATCATAATGACTTGTAACAGTTCCTAAGCACTTTTTTCGAGTAAATGGATCTAACTCACAATTTTTATGATCTTAAAAGTTTTGATATGGAGACAAAATACTTGTAATATTTTTCCAGTCTGATATACCTACAGTAGCAAGATTTGGTCTTGTGGAGGCCACATATTTTGAGCCGTAAAGCTTGCATGGAACGCAGAAAACGGAACCTTTACATGGAGGATAAACAAAATAGTCTCTTGATATTATCTCTCCGTTGACTAGTTGACGTTAAAAAGCACATAATGTTAAATATCTTATTTTTCTCCAATCTCCCTGTTGGAGTTTGAAATATCACAATTATTATTCTGACTAATACCTCGACGCCATAGAATTTCAATTGTAGCAACATTAACTGTTCATTCAATTGGATCATCACTATCGAGTCCGATCCCCTTTGAATAATCTAACTTTACGACTGTTACACTATTCTGACTTTCAGTTTCAAAATAACATTTATCATTATCACTGTTTACTTCATAGACTTCAACTGGGGTTACATTCTGAAATTTTCCACCGTCAGTGTAGTGATATTTCTTGGTTTATCGCTGATGTTATCATTTTGGCTTTCTGTTTCACGTTGAACATTTTCCTCTATTTTCCCTTTTTAAGGGGTTTGTGAAATAATTTTTAAAAAACCCTACTAGTTCCGCGACCTGTCTGTCCGTCTGTCCGTCCGTCCGTCCGTGTGTCACAGCACTTTTTCTCGCAAACTACTCAAGCTAGAAACATAAAATTTTGTATACAGGTGTAAAGTGGTGCTTTCTTCAAAGTTCAACTACAAAAAATTTATAAGATATTTGAGGGGGGTTTCCCCATATAGGGGAGTGGCCCCCAAAAAAAAAATCATCAAAGGTAGCCGATATGGGTATCAAATGAAAGGTCTTGATGAGAACTTTTCAAAACAGGTCTTAATTTGATACTTTCTGCTTCGAGGGACGCGCAGGGAGGGGAAATTAACGACAAATTTGTGTCCACCCCTTCGCAATTGAACACCTGTGATCCGAAAAATTTGAAAAAAATATGGTGGTAGGTGTTTATGAGTACAACAACAAGAAATACCTTAGAAGTCGAAATTCGCTCAACTTTGTTAATAATAGTATGATACTCAAATTTCACGTTTTCCCCAATAAAATCGCGTCGGTACCATTAAATTGAACGAAATTGAATATTTATGTAGTCCTCCTAAAGGTTCTTAAACTTTGTAAGTTTAATGAAAAACGAATGATATACACGGAAGTTATAGCCGTTTGAAATTTCTCCAATTACAACAACAATAACACATGATTTTGGTATTTTATGGGCTTTCCATCCAATCACTCGCTGCAGTTTTCACTTAATCTTCTTGAAATTTTTCAATAAGATCAACAACATTAATATTTTTGAGAATTCATGATTTGAGTGATTTTTGTTGGTTCGCAACAAAATGGCGACCGTTGAAAATGGAAAAACCTCGGATTTTCTTATAAACGTGCACATCTCTTTGACATATTTCTTGAGGCTATTCATTGCTGGTGACTGCATTTCTGAGAAGTTGGGTACAAAACCCTTCTGACATGAGCGTAGGTCTGTTTAACCCAACTTGTTTGAATAAATAGTTCTCGACCCTTTTGACCGATCTAAAAAAAGGCCCCTTTCTCGTGCTTTTCACTTGAAAGTTTGCGGAATGCTGCACCACTTAACTTTTTCCGTTTGTTGCTCATTATTTGTAATTTTAATGCTCTACTACGATGTTAATATGGCTATGAAAATGTAAAACAATCAACATCGGGTAAAGAAGAATTTGGATATTTTACCTAAATTATGTGACAAAAGACAGAAAATAAACACACGTAAAACCCTTTTGTTCATTACTAGAGAACTTGATATTGACTGTTACATCTCTGCGTGAACGTGAATTATTACTAGACCCCATGGTGTAGGCGATGGGCGTCGTGGCTGGACATAATGAGTTTTTATGGCCGGGAACAGAATATTTTATAATGAATTCAAAAAAAAGTTTCCTGTGACTAACAGTAAATGTTCTTATAATTTACTGATGAAGAAAAAACAGAAATGACTCCTTTCGGCTGCCGCCCCTAAAAGGCTGCGCCGCAAGGCACGTGCCAAAAGGTAAGTCCACCACTGTTCGTTCCATTTGATGGCTGAAGCCATCAGGCTCCTCCATCTCATTGCTTTTGCAGCGAGATTAGAGGGAATATTCATAAACCGGGACTGCCCTTGAATGTCTTTCCGCTTTTTGACACTTCTTCTGAAAAGAAACTTCAGGTATTCAATAATTGTTCGAATAATTCGACGGTGATTAAAAAAAATCAATTTTAACTGACTTTTGTAAACATTTATATAATTTTTGAAAATTATTGAAAGGAGCGATTAAAAAAACGTCTGTTTGCAACGACTGCTAGAAATAGAGTTCGGGGTTCGAATTCAGCATCTGTCGCATTTGCGGCACAAGTCCTACCTACTACACCACGGCGAACTCCTCTGTAATAAGATGCTTTAAATGAAAATAGTGATTTACAAACCTGCACTAAAGCCTAGGATATGAAACATCATGCATCAAGAATTTTGCCCTTTCGTGATTGAAACCTAAATTTTTTTATTATATTTGTATTCAGACTGGTATAAGGTTCAACTATTCGAAAAATAAACAAAAAGCAACAAGTGGATCACTGTGCAGGTTCTCGCGTATCACAAAGTTGTCGAGCCAGTTGATTGAATTTGCTCGAATCTTTCTTTCTGGATGCACATATTCGTTGGCTAAGAGCAACGCCTGCTTACTCAGGCATAGAAGGAAAGCAATTAACGAGCACGTCGTCACAGCGGGAACTGTCAAAAGCTGTTCAATTGGTCTAAAAGAACAAGTCAATAGGTCTAAAACCTGGTACGCATTGTAACGTCATGCTTCCGCTTTTGGGCCTGTGTGAGGAGGCATTGCTTAGAGTCACTACTACTTGAAAGGTAGAATTCACGTAGTTTATCTGTTGAGATTTTGAATTCTGCTTACGGTGGTTTATATGAGCAAACATACTGCAGAGTACGCTAAGGATGAATGTGATATTCCATGAATAACATTTTATGTTTTCTAAATTTTTTCCGTGTGCGTACTACATTAAAAATCAAAATAATTAGGGCTTTGTCAAACTAATTTCCTCGCTTTTGTTGTATTATTCCTTATAATTTCTTTTATCTAAGGTAGTTGAGTGAGGATTCAAATGAAAGGTCCTATTTAGAAATTTTAGAATCTGAAACAAAAAAGTCATATTGTACATCAGGGAAACTTGGTGGACACAAAACGGACAAAAAAATGTATGTCCTCCCTTCCTCGCGGTAGGACACCTTTGAGCTGAAAAACACCTGATTAAAATCACAGGAGTAGGTATGTATGTGTACAAAGGCAACAAATACCTCAGAAATCAATTACTCAACTTTGTTAATAATAATATGATTTGTAAGCTTCACGTTTTCCCCCATAAGATCAAAACGGTACCCTGAAATTTCTTTGAATTTCATTTAACTGTAGAAAAATATAAGATCCATACGGTCACGAAATTTCATTTAAATCGGACAATAATCAAGTGAGATACAGCCATTTCAATTCTGTAGAGTTATAATAACATTAACTCGTGTTGGTCGTTGATGCATATTTCAAATCGACCTAGGCACTCTTATTTTCTAGGGTTTTCATGAAAATTTAAGGAATAGTATTTAATTTGAATATGTACAATTGGCTGAGTACTCAGAAAAATTATTTAAGCTGGAACAAAATGGTAACTGCAATGTGATTGTGATAGAAACCCTGCAAATTTTCGATGAATTTGAACAATTTCTTGTACACCTAATTATCTTTTTACACCATAGATACGTTCCCGAAAAATTCGTGAAACAAGAGAATTAGGTGTAAACAATATTAAAAAATCCTGGTTAGAGTTCACCTAATTCATTTCGTGCTTACACATTTTAATTCATTAAATATATTATAAAAAATGAATTATACTTCGGAAAAAAGGAAATAATATCTGAAATTCATTAATATAAAAAAAAATAAAATAATATAGAACTAAAAAAATTCTATGCACTGTCAATTTCTGACAATAAACGCATACGTTTACGTAGGACTAGAATATCAGCGCCATAACCAGAATTATTTTCATCATCATCTTGTGAAATTATTTCTGAATTATCATCTCTAGTCTCCTGAGTTAATAATTCTGTAGTTTTTGGGAGGAAATCAGTCATTAAAGATTCTATTTGATATCGTGATAAACCGTTATAAAGTTTCCTGAAGGATACCATTAATGATTTCAGTTCGCGTTGAAACTTAGCAGCTCGTTCCTCATAAGGATCATGTTGTTCAAAATGATCACCTAATTTCCTGGCAAGATCAAGACCTTAGAGTTGCATTTAAAATGGAAGGATCTTGTTCGGCATTATCGCTATGTTCTCTGTCATGATGAGTCTCAAGGGTGAGGTCTATAATCTCATTTTTGCTTAAGCTTTTATCAACTAATAGTTCCTCTATATCGGCAAATGACAGATCATCGAATCCATCTCTATCAATCATATGCGCCAGCATTGTGATGTCAATAAAAACAGCGTTATTATGGATGACAGGATCAGGATCTTTGCTTTTGACACATTCTGGCCAAATATTTTTCCAACATGAGTTAAAGGTTGATGGCTTTAAGTCAGCTAACCCAACTAACCCAACTTGATTAATGCAGTCCAAAATAGAAAAATTTTTCCACACATCAATGACCATTAAACGTATTGGAATGAACGCTTTATGTAGAATATTTCAAAAGTAGCAATGATTCCTTGGTCTAGCGGTTGTATTAAAGATGTAGACTAAGGCGGAAAAAAGCATAATTGCACATTTGGACGCTTCAAGACCGGATGGCCTGGTGCATTGTCTAATATAAAAGAACTTTACATTCTAGACATTTTGCACTCATGTAGCGTCCAACTTCTGTGGTGAAGTATTTCTGGAACCATTCTGTAAATATGGCACTAGTCATCCAGGCCTTTTTGTCTGTGTCCAGTGAATTGGCAATTTATTGAAATCTCTACCTGCAATCGAGCGTGCTCTTAAAGCACGATTTACTAGCAGTGGTTTTAACATACGTTCTCCTGAAGCATCGGAACAAAACAACAATGTTACACGGTCTTTTGCTACTTTAAAACCCTTGACAGTTTTTTGCGGTTTTGCAGCATAAGAATAGCTAGAAATTTTTTTTAAAAAAAAGGCCACCTTCATCTACATTCTAAACTTGATCTGTGATGTATACTGTATCTCAATAAAAAAAAAGTTAAGCCAACTCATCTGCAGACGCAGCTTCTCCGTTAATTTTAGGTAAATTTCTCGAGAGAAATTTACCTATTACGGAGAGTATCTTGTATATATAAATATATATATATATATATATATATATATATATATATATATATATATATATATATAAATTTATTTATATATATCTATATATATATATATATATATATATATATATATATAAATTTATTTATATATATATATATATATATATATATATATATATATATATATATATATATATATATATATATATATATTGTTACATGTACAAATAATTCTGCGAGCTACTGTCGCAGTTGTTTTCACAACCATTAAGAACATCAACAAAATGAATTTACTGGAAACCACGAGAACCCACCAAGCATGATCAACATCTGAAAGTGAGTCACTGCTGCTCGAATATACCAGATACCTCTCGGCAGAACATTCGCCAATGTACGAGAAATGGATTGAACGGCTAGAGACCCCATATAAAGGCGAGCTGAATGAATGAGGGGATCATTCAATAGAACCGCGATAGCAAAAACTGCGATAGTGTGGAGTGCGAATCTGAAGGCGATTTTGATCGAGTAATAGTAAAGTGATTTTCGTGACAGATAGGACAGTTAAAGTGAAAAATTTGTAGACAAAGTGAAAATTAAAATTATTATTATTATTATTCTTGTTCGGTCTACGGATTACAATATCTTACAGACTATACAAAAATATCATAACTGATACATAAATTAATTAAACAAAGCAAACAGATTTATTTTAAAGCCGTATTCGTTTAAATTAAAATCAAGATCTTTTGCAAAGTTATTACAAAGATGAATGCATCTATTGATTGGCTCATCAGCCGCATAAATAGTTTTATGAATTTTAATGTCGAACAGTCTATTAGTCCTGTGTGATCTAGGAGGTTCATAAAAAACGAAACGATCTCGTAATTCACTACAATTTATTTTACCTGAAAGAATATTATAAACGAATAATAGAGAATAAGAGGTTCGTCTGTCAGTTAAAGATTGCAAACCAAGAAGCTTACGTCGAGCATTATAAGCTGGGAGATCATTGGGCCAATACATCTTTTTGAGAGCGTATCTAGTTAAATTCCGTTGTGTTAAATTAATGATTGTGCCTTTATAAATAAGTAAACCGTTTTAACTTAATTTAAAAGACATTGCGTTTTCACTTTCCCGGAACATTAAAATTATTGGCAGCGAACTAAAACACGCGACAGTGGTGTCAAGAAGTGAGACAGGAAACTTTGAAAGTTAAAACTTTTAAACATTTTTAAAGTTCACAATAGTGAAATGTAATGTGGAAACTGTTGAAAAAAGACGAAAAGCCGAATTTATTAAAAATTCCACTAAACTAACATTAAATGAATTTACCTTGGCGGAGCTTAAGGAAGAGGCAGAAACGTCAAAATCAAAGGAACCAGAAAATGCGCTGAGGCAAATGTTGATGCTGATGCAGCAAGAGCAGCAACAACAGTCATCCAATTCAACTGCGAAGCTTAATGAACAATCAGCGAAGCTAAATGAACAGACAACCAGTTTAGCTGCGAAGCTAAATGAACAGTCATCCAGTTTAACTGCGAAGCTAACTGAACAGTCATCCAGTTTAACTGCGAAGCTGGACCAGAAGCTGGGCCAAGAAGCGATCGAAATCAAGGCGGATTTGCAAAAACAGTCGACCGAAATAAAAGCGCAGCTTGGTAGTCTGACCAATCAAATTAAATGCGTCGAGGAAAAGGTTTATCAGGTCGAGGAGAGAAAGAACCATGCGATGGAAAAAATGAAAAAGGAATTGGAAGCAGCGAAGGCAGCAGTTACCACCTCACCAGCCCCACTTGCAACCGCAGCGCAAAGCTCATCCAGAAATGTGAAAGCAACAATATTCGACGGGCAAATGGTCTGGAGTATTTACATAACACAGTTTGAAGCTGTTGCAAGGACAAATCACTGGAATGAGCAGGAACGAGCAAATGCACTAATTCTTGCTCTAAGAGGCCCAGCTGCCGAGCCTTTGCAGATGATCCCCGTTGAGTTGCACTCAAACCCGGCTGCTATAATGAATGCGCTCGACATGCGTTATGGAGGCGATCATCTGAAGCAGATTTATCGGTCACAGCTACGGCAACGGATGCAGAAGCCTGGCAAACTCTTACAGTAGGTGATGAAGGTTGGTCATCGGAGGAGTGCCCAGTTAGCCGATAAAGACATCGGACCATTGCTCGTATGAAAGAAGACAACTGGGCAACCTGAGTGAAAAGACGTTTCAATGCATGGCGCAACCCTGAAAAGCTATTGGGCACAATGGAACTCCCTTCAGGTGGAGGGTAGCGTACTCAAGCGAAAATGCGAAACGGCAGATGGCAGCTCCTATAGAATGCAAACAATACTTCCCGAAAGCCGAATCTACGATATGGTTAAGGAGATGCACGAAGGATCCTCGGAAGGCCACCTTGGTGTTAACAAGACCCTAGCGAAATTGCGGGAAAGGTTTTACTGGCGCCACGCTCAAGAAGACGTACAGGACTGGTGCCGTAGATGCACAATTTGCGCTTCTGTCAAAGGTCCGAAGCGACGACTGAGAGGACAAATGCAAACCCTCTAACGTGGGGGTACCATTTGAAAGGATTGCTGTTGACATCGCAGGACACTTTCCTGAATCCGAGTGGGGACATCGATACACACTGGCTGTGGCCACTTATTTCAGCAAGTGGCCCGAGGTCTACCCCATTCCCAACCAGGAAGCAACTACTGTAGCCGAACAGCTAGTATTAAAATGAGTCAGTAGGTACGGCGTACCTTGCGAACAACGTTCGGATCAAGGCCGAAACTTTGAGTCACTAGTTTTTTGGCAAAATGTGCGAACTGCTGGGAATACGGAAAACGAGGACAACACCACTGCATCCCCAATCCGATGCAATGGTCGAACGTTTCAACGGCACTCTCAATAAACACCTGGCCAAGATGGTTGACGAGAACCAAAGGGACTGGGACCGACACATTCCACTATTTTTGATGGCGTACAGAGCTGCTGAACATGCATCGACGAGTCAAGCCCCAGCCAAAGTCATTTTTGGAAAGACTATTCGTCTGCCAGCTGATATAAAGTTCGAAACACCCCCTGAGAAATCCAAACGATCTCGGAGTACGCAAGTGAGCTAAGGCAACGGTTGAACCAGATACATCGGACAGTGCGAAAACACCTCGAATCAGCTACTGACCGCATGAAGACCAGGTATGATCTCAAGGCAAATTCTACTGGCTTCCAGCAAGATGACTTGGTGTGGCTATATAACCCGCAACGGCGAAAGGGTAGCTGTCCAAAGTTGCAACATAATTGGGAGGGACCATACCGAGTTGCAAAGCGAATCAACGACGTCGTATACCGCATACAGGAACACCGTAAGCCAAAATGAAAATCGTGCACCTGGACCGTCTTGCCCCATATTACATCCAGGGAGAATTGACTACAACTGGCGACGCATTTTTTCGGGGCGAAAAGAACTGAGGGGGGGCAGTATTACATGTACAAATAATTCTGCGAGCTACTGTCGCAATTGTTTTCACAACCATTAAGAACATCAACAAAATGAATTTACTCGAAACCACGAGAACCCACCAAGCATGATCAACATCTGAAAGTGAGTTACTGCTCCATTCATTAAGCTGCCCGAATATACCAGATACCTCTCGGCAGAACATTTGCCAATGTACGAGAAATGGATTGAACGGCTAGAGACCCCATATAAAGGCGAGCTGAATGAATGGGGGGATCATTCAATAGAACCGCGATAGTAAAAACTGCGATAGTATGGAGTGTGAATTGGAAAGCGATATTGATCGAGTAATAGTAAAGTGATTTTCGTGATAGATAAGACAGTTAAAGTGACAAATTTATAAACAAAGTGAAAATTAAAATTACTGAGTGTTAAATTAATGATTGTGCATTTATAAATAAATAAACTGTTTTAACTTAATTTAAAAGACATTGCGTTTTCTTTTTTCCGGAACATTAAAATTATTGGCCGCGATATATATATATATATATATATATATATATATATATATATATATATATATATATATATATATATATATATATATATATATATATATATATATATATGGGATGTAACGAAATTTGTGACCACGCTAGAGGTTGCCATTTTGCTCCGATTTTCACCAAATTTTCAGGAAACGTGTATTGGGTAAATATCTCAGTTCAGTTTGTTAACCAGCTATATCGGCCAGGCAAAAACAAAACGGCGCCCATTTTAGATGAAAAATCGTGATTTCCTTTCTGACCAAAGTATAGCTCCGATTTGGATGAAATTTGGCGCAAAGGTTCACTAACGTATGTGATAAACCTCACAATAAAAAAATCCAAAGTCGGTAAGGCTGAAACAAAATGGCGGCCGCTCAAAGGTTGAAAAACGTCCAAATTTTTGTTTTTGTAATAGTGGCCAAGGCTTTCAACAGAGGTTCATGAAATTCGGGAGTTTCATAGGAGCTATAAGTATCCAAGGAATGACGTAAAAAAACTGGAGGTCAGGTCACAAAAAACGAAATGGCGGCCAGTTGACGCTCAAAACTTCAAAGTCTTCTAAAAGTCGCAATTTATATATGAAACTTGGTTTCGAGATAGACATTGCTTAGATCTACAGCCTTTGATATTTTGGTGACCATGCATGTGCGAACTCTAAGATTGTGGCGGTTTAAATATGCGTTTTTTTCAGGTTTTCGTGGCCCTCTAGCGGTAACATTTTCCAGCAGATTCTGATGAAACTTGAGATTATGTATGTATGTAAATTATTAATATTGAATCAAAAATAAACAAGTCGAAAATTTAAAACCCAATATTTTTAGCTACCATTTTCACTAAAAATTGAATTATTTTGCCCCGGCTAGAGTAAAACTCCGATTTGAAAGAGATTTGGCACACTGATTGATGAGGTCCTAGCACACAAAGATTTAAAATAATCCAAAATCAAATGCATGCATTCAAAATGGCGGCCCCCAAAAGTCAGAAGACAAGCGGGATTCGCTTTTTTAGTAGCAACTGAAATAATGAATTTTTTTCATGGAAACATTTTAAATGACAACTTGAAAGATAAATCAGATTTTTTTTTAAATATTGTAAAATATTTTCAACAATCCCCTAAAAAATTATAAAATCGCGACTTGTCTGTCTGTCCGTCCGTTTTTTCGTGCGTCACAACAAGTTTTCTCGCAAACCACATAACCTAGAATGAGGAAATTTTCTACGTAGGTCACAAGTGGTGCCTCTTGAAATTCGCAGTGCAAGAAAATATTTTAAAGTGTTTAAGGGGGTTTCTCCATACAGGGGGGTGACATAAACATTTTTTTTTTATTTCTGCAGCCCTCTAGCAGCCAAGTTTCTCAACAGATTCCGATAAAACTTAAGATTATAAGTTATTAAGGCAAGTTAATTTTATTTAATTTAATTATGCAAATCGGATGACAAATAAAAAATTCGAAAATTTACAGCTTGATATTTTAAGCAGCCGTTTTCAATAAAAATTCAAAATGACGGCCCCTGATGGTTCAGAAAATACTCAAAAATGTATATATTAATGGCAATGCAAGTGCTGATTAAAGTTTTATGGAAATCTTTTGTAATTAACTATTTGCGCTATTTAATCCAAAAAGTTACCACCTTTGTGTGGTAACTACTGTGAAATGTGTAAACAGCAAATGTGAGAAGGGCGAAACCAGAATTTATATGTTTATAACAATTTATTACCCGCTGATTTTCAATGTGTGATATCTACGCGTGCAACTTCATTTAATTAGCAAAATATTCGCGCCTCTATGAAGGGTCTCCAAATACGAACGGCGACAGATTCTCTTTATGTTAGTAAATACCAATATGGTGCTACAAAAATTGTAGTAAGAAGTCCAGTAGGTAAGCCAAATTCTGTTTCGAACCCTTACGCTACGTACGAGAAATTTACCTTTCCGGCTGGTGCTGCCAACGGGGATTTTTTATATTATAGAGAGTATGACGTTTAAGAAAACCTGTCATCCAACCTGTACTTGCAGCAAATTCAGGTTATTTTGACTGAGATATACCTGGCTCCACTTCTTTAAGAATGCAGTTTAATTGATAGCAATTTCATCTACTGGTATTCTTTTTTGCGATTTATCTTCAGTCCACATAACCAAAGCTTTTTCTATGTTATCTTTGACAGCATCTCTTACTTAGGACGATGTTTTGGCCCTTATTTTCGGTCGCTTTCCGACAGCCGTTGCACGTTGCCCTGTTTCATGTTGGTCTAAAATTTTAATTTTTGTATCTAAGCTGATTGCCTTCCTCTTCACTTTTATTGCAGGTGAATTAAGTGATATTGTGTTGGGGATACCAAAATATATTTCATATTGATAATGCAAGGATTTGAAAATTTTTTAAAACTTACCTGTTATTCTATTCGAGCACGGACTTTATTTTACTTATGTTATAACTTTTTAAATAATTACTACAGTCACACGTGTTTTCTTTTTAACTCTCAAAATCAAACTAAATTGGGTAAAAAATGCATAACGTCTTTACTCTATGCATAATTCGGGGAATCCCATGCTGATATAAGATCCCAAACGAAAGACCTAATCTGGCACACGGAGAGAGCAAAATCTACCGAGTCTCAGCGACTTTTTCTGAGAATGATTTAAACGCTTCGTACACGCGACGAAAAATCTCGCTCTATGAGATTCAAGAAAATTTCCTAGAATATGAAAAATCGTGTGTAAATCAAATTCATTCGTATAAAATGAGCATTTTTTTTTTTTCTCTTTAACTCATGTTAACTCAAATTCGTGTAAAAAGAGAATGAGGTGTACAAGTATTGGATAAATAATTCAAGTAATCCATTCATGCTATCAGAAAATTTGTTTCGAACTTCACGTTGTTACAAAGCCTTTATGGTAGGGACACTCTCCTGCCTGCTCGACTTGTTTTATTTGATAAGTTACCAAAAAACTAGGTGATTTTATTTTCATGAACTGTATTATTTATTGCTCGGAAAAGGCAAAAGTTATATTAAAAAGTTTCGTTACTTTCGCGAAAGCGCTTGAAGACTCTTTTCGGGCAAAAATTTAATCTAATTAAATTGCTTTTAGATTCTGGGTACCAAATCTCAATTCAAAGCTTGAAAATCCATGCAGAAAAATGTATACTCCAAAGGTAATACCTGCCTTGTATTTATTCATTATTTGGTAAGTACGGCTAAATACGAATATGAAGCTTACCTAATATCATAGCGAGTATGAATTCATTTCGTTTAAAGTATATAGAATACAATTTAAAGTGCCTATGTTGTTAATATTTCAATATTTATTGTTATACCAAACGAATCTCAACCCAGAAAAATGTTTATTAGTTGACAATTTAAATTAAAATCAAACTACACAATTAACTTTTCAAATGAAAACAATAAAGCACACCCAACACTATCTACAAATCCAGCTTTTTATGTCCAAGCGACTTTTTTTCGCCCAAATTGCGGTCTGCGAGGTGAATTATCGTTATCACTACTATTCGCCGTATTTGTATTTTTCTGATCCATTTCGCTACTATGCGCATCCGTCAAATCGTTGGCTTGAATATAGCTTTCCTGTTCCTTCGTTATAGCTTTTAACTTTTCATTGGAATTTTCAATAGAAGTTAAAAGCATTTGTCGGATTTCCACCAGACGCTTTTGCTCTTCCAAAATTTGATCAAGTTCTGCTTCAAGCTTTTTCTTAGTTTTGGTCAGAACCCAAGAAATTTGAGCTTCACGATCTTCAAAAAGTCGTGCCCATTCTTCCTGGCATTTGATCAAATCATGCTTAGCTTCCGATTCATACATAGCTTCAATCGTCGATTGTTTTGTAACTTCGCGCTCATAAAGTGCTTCATAAGTATTTCTTAGACGCTCTATGTCTTCTACCGCGTGGTCCTTTAAAACGCGATTGAGAATGTTAATATCTTCCTTCAAATCTGCTCGAACTTGTTCAGATTGTTGTCGAATGAACATTTTCACCCGTTTAATGTTATGCGGAACTTCCATTTTAGGTTTATCACTTTTGCGAGCAATAAGTTCTTTCATTTCTTTCTCGATTTTTTCTATTCCAGATCTAAGTTCCGCCTCTGTTTCCCGCAAGCGATTACTTTGAATCTCACGGGCTTTCATTTCAGCTAAATTGGAATCCTGCATAGCCCGTAATTCTTTTATTTCAGCCTCGCGGATTTTTTGTTGTTCTTTCAAATTTTCTTCTCGCTTCCGGGTTTCTTCTAGCAGTTTAAGCTGCCGTTCTTCCGCTTGTTTCGACTCTTCCTCTTTTTGCATACGATTTTCAATCTGAAAAGAAATTGATTATTAGCATTTGTTTGAAAAGTGTTTTAATAGGTTTTTATTTGGTTTAAAAATAACTCCCAAAATTGCATTGAAAAATTTAACAAGCCAAGCTAAGAGTATTATTCATGTAGTAATTAAATTAAAAATTTTGTACGCGTTCCCTTAACCCTCGCCGATCTCCGATCGATTTTACAGGTTTGCACCTGATTTGACACGTTCTTGTCAAAAGATCGTCTTCTTTATAAAACAGACCCCCACCCCCTTAACAAATGCTAAAATATTTTAAGAAAAACTGACCCGCTGTTCGGCGCTCAGGGACCATATTCTTTAGTGTGTACATAACGCCGAACGAATCGTTATCATCTTTCCAAGCCAAGCATAATGCTTTCGAGGGCGCTGTCTCGAACGCAGACGGAAACGTCCTCGTTGGGGGAGACTTCAACGCTAAAGCAATCGAATGGGGGATGCCTCAAACAGATTCGCGGGGAAAACAAATCCAAGAAATGGCGGCCAAGACTGCGCTCGTCGTACTAAACACCGGCAATACGCCGACTAACCGCCGTATTGGCTGTGAAGGAACCATACCGGACGTGTCATTTGCCTCGGAGTCCTTAGTACGGAGGATACACAACTGGAGAGTATTAGAGGACTGCTCAGCAAGTGATCATCAGTGCATTTTGCTTAAGATAAGGGATGTTGTCTCCCGACGTCCGTGCCCTCGGCCTTCTACACTTGGATGGAACATCAGAAGTATGAACGTCGAGAGGTTTGTCGAGGTGCTCACAGCAGATGCACCGATTTAGGGAGATCCGGAGGGGACGGAAGAACTTGCAGCTCAAGACGTGGTGAACTCAACTATGAGCATTACGACGACTGCTTGCAAAGCTTCTGTGCCCCGCCGGAAACCCCGGCAAGGCAAGCCCCTAGTGTACTAGTGGCCAACTGAAATCGCTGAAAAACGAAGGGAGTGTCACAAGCTTCGACGAGAGGCTCAACGGGCACAAAACCGTGACGAGGAATGCAACCGGGTGGCAGCATATAAGTAGGCCAGGAAATGCCTTCGCAAATTTATCAACAACAGCAAAGCTCGCTACTGGCAAGATCTCGTGGACAATGTGAACAAGATTCAGTGACGCCTTGGCTAAAAGCTAGTTATGCGGAAGCTTGGTGCCCTACGGAAACCTTGCATACATGATGCGGAAAAGATGGACGAGATAGTGCGGGCACTTTTCCCCGCCCATCCCGTCCGTGTTGACGCTGTCCATGGTGAAACAGCAGTCGAGTGTACATTCTTCACACAGCTGGAACTGGAAGAGGCAGTCATTTCACTGAAAACGAGGAAGGCTCCAGGTCCATCTGGTGTTCCAGCTGACATGTTGCAGATAGTATATCACCATTGACTTGACTTGCTGCTCAGCACATTCAACGCTTGCCTTCGGGATGGGGTTTTCCCGGTACGATGGAAGTTCGCGAGGCTCGTGCTTATCGGCACGGGGAAGGGAAATCCCGAATCGCCGTCTGCATACCGCCCGTTATGCATGGTAGACACGGCTGGGAAAGTGCTAGAGAAACTCATCAAGGGAAGACTCACTGACGCGATTCGTGCTGCTGGGGACCTATCTTCTCGGCAGTACGGCTTTAGAGCAGGACGTTCTACCATTGATGCGATTGCAGAGGTGGTGAACACGCTCCAAAAGGCAGAGGCATATAGTCGCACCAAGCGACGGATCGTCCTGCTGGTGACACTCGACGTCAGAAACGCCTTCAACTCCGCTAGATGGGTGGATATTCTGGATACGCTGGAAAACCCTTTTCAAGTTATAGAATATCTAATAACGCTTTTGAGGAACTACCGAAAGGACCGAAGCCTGCTCTACGACACGACACAGGGCCAACGAAGGATGGCAGTTACATCGGGTGTTGCCCAGAGATCTATCCTTGGTTCGGACCTGTGGAACGTGTCTTACGACGGGCTACTGAAACTCGAGATTACAGATGAGTCTTGCTTGGTCGGCTATGCGGATGATGTTACGGCTCTGGTCGCTTAGCGCACCGTTGAACAGGCACAACTTAGGCTAGGTATATTAATGCGCCAAGTGACGGACTGGATGAGTGCTCGCGGGTTCAGTTTAGCACTGGAAAAAACCGAAGTGGTCATCTGGACAAAAAACAGAATCTCTAGAGTAAGTATAATCAGTATATACGAATCGAGTCGAAGCCATCGGTGAAGTACCTGGGGCTACTGATTGACTGGGAGATGAGTTTCTCTGAGCAAATCAGGGCAACGGCTGAGAAAGCTGCTTCGGGAATATCGGCTCTGGGTCGACTTATGGCCAACGTAGGGGGACCCAGCCCATCAACAAGACGCCTCTTGATGACTGCTATAGGGTCAGTACTACCGAAAACGTTTGGCACAAGAACAGAGAAGCGGAGCAACTTCGTATCCGACAGTCTCTGATTCGGAGGTGAGAATTATTGCAGGCGTGATACCTGTCGACCTCCTTGCTAGAGAGCGCCGCGCTATTTACCTGCGTCGAAACATGGGTGCAAGAAAGATTATTGTCCGCGAGGAGAGACAGCGCTCGCAAAATGATTGGCAGCAGTATTGGATGCATTGCACGAAGGGAAGGTAGACTGCGCGCCTCATCTCGGGTGTGAGACCGTGGCAAAAGCGAAGGCATGGTGAGATTGACTTCTATCTGACCCAGCTTTTGAGCGGGCATAGGTGTTTTCAGTCTTACCTGCACAAGATTGGTAAGTCACGGTCCCCCGATTGTCGGTTTTGCCCAGCAGAGGTGGACAATGCCTGCCAAACATTTTTTTCGTGTACAAAACATGTCAGGCTGCGAAGCGACTTCTACAGGGAGACGGGAGAGCCCACCCCAGATAATATAGTTCCGGTGACGCTCGGATCGGTTGACAAATGGAACCAGGTGGTACATTTTGCTCGGGCAGTCCTAAAATATATAAGGGATTCACAGCACCCGGGGGCGTTGGGGCTGGGGGATCGCTTTTCTGGTACTTCCTCTCCCCTTCCCCCTCCCTCCAGCATGAAGGCGCCTCACGGCGTAACAAAACGAGACCTGGTCCGAAGTAATGTGTCAAACGGTTCCAAGCTGATAGGGAAAGTGTTTAGTGGATAGTCAAGTCGTGAGCATGGGAGTCCCACACTCTGTGCGTCAATGGCATTCCCCTCCCTCCCTCCCACAAAAAAACATAATTCTCTGTCTTATTTACAATTAACATGGTGCCTTTTGGTTGGACCAACTTTTATATATATATATATATATATATATATATATATATATATATATATATATATATATATATATATATATATTTATATATATATATATATATATATATATATATATATATATATATATATGTATATATATATTGGCTGTACAACTTAATAACCGGAATTTGACGCAAGATGTCCGTACTAACAAATATCGTGAAAGCTCGAACTTTATATCTTTTTCTTCTTCTTAGCACTACAGCCAATTTCGGGCCTCCGCTTCCTGCAAAGAGCGCCTCCAACCGTCTCGGTACGTTGACCGCGTCTTCTAATTCCGAAATCCGAGCAGCGATGAATTGTCTTCGTCGACCGGGCCAGACCAGCGTTTCCTTGGTTTCCCCACTGGCCGCCGATCTCCAGTTCTCTCAACGAATACCTTCTTGGGTATCCGTTGCTCGTCCATACAATTCATGTGTCCAGCCCATTGCAGCTTCCACAGTCTTACAATCCTTGAGACCTCCGGTTCGTCAAAAATTTCATACAGTTCATGATTGTATCGAATTCGCTATTGGTCCCCATCTAGCTTCGCTCCGATCATTCGCCTCAGGACCCGTCGCTCAAAGGCATTCAATATATTTGCGGATGCTTGGGTTAGGGTCCATGTTTCACATCCATCCATAACACAGGTTTTATCACAGATTTGTATACTTGGAGCTTTGTTCTCCTGTGTATGCAGCTGGTCTTCAAGATCGTCAGTACTGAATAGAATATTTTATTTGCGAGCTGTATTCTTCGGCGTATTTCGTCTCTTTCATTGCCCGTTTTCGTTATTTTGGCGCCTAAATACACAAATTCGCTAACATTCTCGATACTGTATTCGCCAAGTGTGATCTTTTGTATATTTGGGGTATTTTTCCTCGACTGCGTCATGAACTTTGTTTTATTTGCGTTGATTTGTAGCCCTACTAGTTTTGCTTCGCTGTCAAGTTTCAGGAAGAGTTCTTTGGCAGTTGTTAATGACCGTGACAGAATGTTGATGTCGTCCGCATAGGCTACTACTTGGCTCGACTTGTATAGTAATGTACCTCGCGTATCGACAGGTAGCTTCCGTATGACGTACTCCAGAGCCAAATTGAATAGCAATAGGGCCAGCCCATCTCCCAGCTTTAGTCCGATATTTGTATCAAAGGCATCGATGAGTTGGTTATTGATGCGGACTTGGGAGGTTGCCAACGTCATTGTCATTTTGGTTAGACGGACCCATTTGGCTGTGATTTCAAAACCAAGCATTATTTGGTACAGTACGTTACGATCAATAGTGTCGTATGCTTGCTTCAAGTCAACGAAAATTTGCTGTACGTCTATGTTGAACTCCCAGCATTTTTCAAGTACCTGTTTGACTGTGAACAATTGGCCTATTGTTGATCTACTCGCCCTAAAACCACCTTGATACTCCCCAATAATACTGTTGACGTATGATCCGATTTTATTTTCTAAGATTTTAGAAAATATTTAGTACGCCGTGCAAAGTAGTGATATGCCTTTATAATTTTCGCGCTGTTGCTTTCACCTTTTTAGTTGATAGGGAATATAATTGATTGGCTCCACTCTTTCGGCATGTGTTCTTGTTGCCAAATGTGCTGGATGACTTTGTGAATAGCTTGATGAACACTACTGCCATCAAATTTGATGATCGGCGCTTTATTATTCTTTTGGGCGTTGATGATGGAACAAACTTCATCCAGAGTTGGTGGAGCCAATGGAAGCTCTCTGCAGACATCTATAGGCTGTGCGGAGGATTAAAGAGGTTCTTGAAATATGATGCCCATCTTTTCTTAATCTTGATTTCATCACCGATTATATTGCCGCTGTCATCACGACAGAGCGTGGTTTTGGGCTGATAACCACGTTTCAGGCTTTTCACTATTTTGTATGGTTTATATATATATATATATATATATATATATATATATATATATATATATATATATATATATATATAT